>JACCID010000318.1:0-115282 GCA_018906775.1 Sycophila sp. Sp_5 | reverse complement strand
ATTTAAAATACTTATTAATAACCTCATAGAAACAACGAAAAAGAAATTGCACAGCCACCCTCGCATTTAAATTTGCAAAATTACAGCTGCGCTTAGTCGCAACAAATTTAATTGTTTTTACTTTAGCGAATTTAAGTAGGATGTACTGTGTTTTATACATTCCCTTTGGTGTTGTATTTCGTTAATGTATAAAACACAGTAAATCGTACTTAAATAAGCTAAAGTAAAAACAATTTAAATTTGTTGCGACTAAGCGCAGCTGTAATTTTTGCAAATTTAAATGCGAGGTGCTGTACAATTTCTTTTATTTATATAGTACACTGAGAAAAATGAAAACTAAAATTTCTAGGAATTAGACTACTTGAATTACAAAAAGTATTGTAACGAAGCGACCTACTCGATTTGTAGTAAAAATTACAAATTACTTTAGTTAAAATTAAAAAATTGCTTTTATCAAATCTTGTTAAATATTCTATGAATATATGCTACTTCATATTCTAATTTTTACTAAAACGATTAGTAAATTTTGTATGCAAAGTAATAATATTTAAATTCAGTGGAATTAAAATTCAAAAGAAACATTTTATCCTTACTGAAGCTTTTTTGTCAGTGTATATAGATAAATATGTTTTATAGTTTTGTGGGTATAATTAACCTGCGGATCGTCGATTGGCAGCCGGACTAGTGTGCGAAATGATATTGCAACTTTTTGGCGTCTTACGTAATTTTACCAGGAAGGAAGAAAAGAATAATCTCAGATCGCACGTTATATGCCTTGTTATCTAAGACATTCCTTTTTACCTCTCCTGTAGACCTTGCTAGAAATCCCTAACCTTCAAATGAACTCGAAACTAGGAAATGGCTTACTCAAATGGCTTTTTGTTAGTGTTAGATAAAACGCTTTTTTCACTGCATTCGTATTTAATCTTAAGTGCAAATATTAGTACATTTTAAACGTTTTTATAAGTTAGCTTTTTACATATTTGCAAGCCATTTTTTCCTATAAATTACTTACGTTAATTATTCACATTAAATGTGAAATTCTAATTTAGTTCATTAGGGGGTATAAAATGTTCTCTATTTTTTGCTCGTTTCTGTGTCTGCAATTATTAAATTGACATTAAATGTTCTATATTTCTAGCAGGGGAGTATTCTATTTTTTGGTCGAGTGAGGCAGAAATACTATTTTATTCTATCGGCCCACTATTCTGAAAAATTTTATACACACCTTGGCCAGTAAAAAAAATTCTCAGATCATATATTCGTCAACGTCGACTTTGCCTCGGATGACAATTTACGTGATCTGCGACAGATTTTATTGACTAAGTTATATTTTTATTTTCAACGTATTGGCGTCAAAAACTATTTTACGCAGACGGATTTCAATTACATTACTATAAAACAGATTCTCGCGCCCTCACATCGAAATGTGTTTTTTTATATTACGCACTGTAAACGCTTAAGAGTGTTTTGCACCATACGAAAGAAATGTCAGAATGAGAAGTACTCGCCTTAACCTTTTGTGTGGCAGATAAATATGCAATTTCTGACTTTCGTTACTCTTTCCTATGGTGAACGCGATTTTTTTTTGCTTAGCGGTATTTGAAGAAATTGTAATCTTCTTAAACAGAGGATAAAAAAGTTAGCCTTTTTCTTCCCGCTAAACAAAATATATAAATAAAAATAATACAAAACTGTAAGGATTATATGATTAATTGTATGATTAGTTACACTTTTAGTAAAGATTAAAATCTATTCAAACCAAAAATTAAATGTTTGTTCAATAAATAGAATAGACATTCTAAATTTGGTGAAATAAAATATTAATGCATGTATTAATATTTTAAGTAAATTAACATGAACACTAAATCTTTTCTAAATATAAACAAGTGTATACTTAAAATATAAAATTAATCATGTCATTTGTATTATGCTATTCGATAGTGTCAAACAATCATATGTACTGTTTGTGTATAATGCGTGTACTGTGATTTTACTTAATTTTAGACAAAACAAATTTGTATAAAATAAGTAAAATTTTTCAAACATTTATGCAATTGTGCGTAATAAGCTAATAAGCAATTATAAGTCATTTTGCTCAGTATTAATGTTATTTTTACTGTGTAATGACTTATACTAAGCACAATTTTATGTAGTGCTTACATAAATTTGTGTTTTGCACACACAACATACACAAAAAGACACATAGATTTACAAAACTCTGAAACGTTTACAGTTCAGTACAAGAGATGTGGTTAATACAGCGCTACATTATAGTCCAAATCCAACTCACCTTCCAAATGTTTTCAACAATCTTGTGTAATTTGGAAGGTAATAACATTATTAGAGAAATAATGGAAATTAAACCAAGATATAGATGTATCAGCTTATACGTTTTTAACAAGTTATTAACTGACTAACCAGCTTCAAATTCCTCTTATTTTATTTTTTTTTTATTGTCACAATTTTTTTCTAGCAATGTTATAAAGTGTACTGGACTATTATAATTAAGTACTACCGCTTCAAGCAAAATAAAGTGTTACTTATTGTGTAAAAAGTGTTGCTGAAATTAAGAGAAGTTTTAATGATGCAGTTACATATTTCGTGACTTGATTATAGCATTTGTAAGTTATAAATCAATATACATTTAATTAATAGATACATGATGTGCACATCGTACGACAGCAACGGCGGAAAATGCAATGCTCGTGCCATCATAAATAATGGCCAGTGGGACATCAGTTCTACGAAACACACCTGTATTTTTAAAGGAACGGAAGAAGAAGATACAAAATTTATTAATTATTTACGAGAAATTGTAAATTTTGGCATTGGAACACTCAAAGAATGCCATAATAAAGCTAAAGAAAAGTATAATTTATTTTGATTATACAATTTCATTTTTTGGCTTAATATATTTTAATATTAATCGTAAATACTTTAGGTTTCCAAATGCAGCGGCCCGTAAACCTTTCAACGATAGTATGGCTCGCACAATGAGGAGGTGGAGAACCAATAATAAACAAGAACTTATTTCCCCAGTGAATATTAAAGATTTGGAAGCCTTTGTTGAGTGGATAAAGGACAACGAAAAGGCTGGTTGCTATATTGTAGATGGCAGCAGTTCACCAAAAGAACGACAGATAAAAAATGTCGTTCTTCAATGTGGAACGAAAAAGCATGTGCTTTTCTTTGATGAACAATTTTTAAATAAAGTTCAAGACACCAAAAAGTGGTTTATTGATGCCACTTTTTCGGTTGTGCCTAATATAAAAGGAATTTATCAGCTACTGACGATAATGACAGAAAAATTTGGAAAGGTGAGAAATATTGTAGATTAATTATAATTTTAATTAACATTTATAATTTATTGATGCAAAATGTAAAAATACGCATTTTAGGCATTACCGGGAATATTTGTATTAATGTCAAGAAGAAAAACGTGCGATTATCAAGTAGTATTTCAGTGTATTAAGAAAGATTGCCAAACATGAAACCAGAGATTTGTATGTCAGATTTTGAGAAAGCTCTTCGAAATGCAACGATAGAATCATTTCCAAACATTAAAATTAATGGATGTTTGTTTCATCATTGTCAGGTGGGATAATACTTATTTAACAATGTACTTATTATTTAATTTATTAATGTATTAAAATATTTTAATTGTTTTTAAATTTAATTACAGGCATTGTTTAAAAATGCGATAAAAAATGGCGCTGCCATAAAAAAAAATAAGCAAAAAAATGCTAAAAAAGCATGAATATTTGAAAAGGTTTATGGCCTTAGCATATTTGCCAAGCACCGAAATTGAAAGTGCTTTTCAATACTTATGTACAGTTTGTCGAACTGAATATGGAAATTATTTTGACAAATTTATTACTTATTATGAAAAAGAATGGATAAAATCGGTAAAACCGGAAGGATATAGCGTTTATAGATTAACCCACACCACCAACAATTACATTGAATCCTACCACAAACAATTAAATTTAATAATTGGGAAAAAACCGTCACCAACAAATTTTTTGCGTAAGTTGAGTCGTTGTTTATTAAAATTAAACAAAAATAAGATTTATTAAAATATTAAAATTAAAATAATAAGAAATTCCATTTTTTTTTTTCAGTAAACTTAAAAAAGATTTGCCTTTATGCTTGGGTAGACTTAAGCACACTTGAACAAGATAATAATCCAACCACAGGATCAAAAAAAATTACGTCTCAAACTAGAAGAAAAGTTGAAGAATTGTGGGAAATGTGGGAAAACAAATTAAGGACGAGCAACGAAATTGTGTGTTTATGCGCAAATATAAGCGATGGAATAGAAGTAAATGATGAAAGTGAGATGGAAGAAAATTCTGACGCTTCAAAGTCTTCAACAATCTCTGAAGGAGTAAATGACTGCACTGAATTTAATAGTGAAGGTAAATACTCATGGATTATAATACAAAGTAAAATGTATAACTAATTTTCTGTTTTTATACTTAGAAACTGCCACAACGTCAGCTGGTTACCTTTATGAAATAGTGAAAAATGAGCAAAATAATCCGGACGATGGAATTATTCATCCTGTAAAACTTCGACGAATCAAATAGTGCAATATATATATATATATGTTATGTATTGTTATATGTATTAAATATTATTAACATATGTTATAATAAATTTAAAATACTATAATGCATTACAAATTTATTATATGTACTTTTTTATTTTAAAGACTGCAATTAATATAATAAGAGTACAATCAAGAGGCGCGGTAGCGCCTCGAGGCAAGTCTGAGTTTTCGAACGACGAGCGCTCGAAGTCGCACCGCTACCTCTATATACGTTGATATTGGCCTTTTTACCTGTACATCATTTTTGTTGTTATATTTATACATGTTTTATCTGGTCATATATGTTATATGACGCTTTTTATTGCAATATCTATTCTTAATCTTTGACGCACAAAAAGTTTTATGCAAAAACATACATTATTTAATTTAATATTCATATGTCGTTTTTGTTGGCCTCATTTTCTTTTCAAAAAAAATTCAAGACATCTATGTTTTTTTCCCGCCACTAGCTAGTTATTTTTTTTTTCATTTATCATTACTACTATATCTATATATACGGCTTCAAAGCGCTATTGCGCATCTTGTTTAAATTTGTACGACAGCGAAGCGCTACGCTCAAGAGGTTTAGGCAGAGCATTGATTTTAAATAAAGGGTACCCCCCGTTAAGATAGTCGAAATGCCCCTGTACCGGGATTGAAAAATGAGGTTTGGAAGTCTATTCTACATCTATAAAGATAAAGTTTGCCGCCAACCGGACCTACCTAGACCCCTCCTACGCCGTTATATAGCTAAAAAACGGTTGATATCGTTTTTATTTTTTTTCTCCTCAACGAAAAAAGCTAGCGATACGCAGTTGGTGGCATTTTTTTCTGTATAGAGCCTACTTTTTTGTGATTTTTTTTCAAGGTCATATATATAGTTCTTCTAATATAAAAATCGATTTTTATTTTTTAAATCACTATATCTTTTTTCAGAAGGGGGCTGCAGGGCTGGAATTTTTTTTTAAATTTGTTTTCTCTTGAAAAATAAAAAAAAATTTTACCCGAACCGTATTTTCATTGGCGCCATGCTCAAAAATTCAAAAAAATCCATTTTTTTAGCAGTTTTTTGTTTCTAGCACGTTTTAGGCTGATTCTATGAAAACACTAATATTTCCATCGTATTCTACGCAAAAAATACATCGAAAACATGTATCATACTTTTGTTTTTATCACTATTATATCCGGAGAAATCAGCGTTCGAACCTGTGTCTGTATTTACCCATATGCAACGCTTAGAAAATCGAAGGTTGGAATTCAATCATCTATTTCTACTTGTATAATGTTACCGTCGATAATAGTATAATACATGT
Organism: Sycophila sp. Sp_5; assembly: GCA_018906775.1. NCBI lineage: Eukaryota > Metazoa > Arthropoda > Insecta > Hymenoptera > Eurytomidae > Sycophila > Sycophila sp. Sp_5. The sequence goes on along the minus strand of JACCID010000318.1, from coordinate 109,375 downwards.
TTCCGATGTATTTTTTTGTGTAAGACACGATGATGCTGTCTGTTCTATCGTAGAACGTATTTAGAAAGTGCTAGACGCGAAAAATCACTGGAAAAATGGGTTTTCCAATTCTAATGCTTTATAGGTTAGCCACTTGTAATAAAACCAATTGCACCATCATATTCTAAGTGAAAAAATACATCTTATTTATTTCCATGCTATAAAGTATAACCGATTATAGCTGTTCTTAGTTTGAATCTGCTAATCTGTTTGATAACAAAAAGTCGTCAACCAATTGAACTGAATGAATAATCAGTTGCGAAATACTTTTTCTGGAAGTTTATAAAAAATATTTACGCGTTTTTGTATTCAAAAAAACTTACTGATTAATTAATAACTGATTATTTATGATTTATAACTGAAAGAATTAATGCTGTTTATAATTTTAATCAATATTAACAAACAATATTCAATTTCCGATTAGTATTTTCAAATGGTATTACCACAGAAAGCAAGAGCTTATTATTTTTCGTGGTTTATTGTGGTAATATACAATAAATCACGTGTGTGATCCACAATGAACCACGAAAAACATATTGATTGACCTTGAATTCAAAAAAATGTTTGCAGTAAAAGATATTAAGTTAATAAAAAACCGTAGTATTGATTGACTTTATATTTGATAAATAAATAGTAGAATATATTATTTTAGTTGAATGTAACTTTATGTTATATTATAATAGAAACAATTATTTATATCTTACTCTTGTAATGGCAAGTCTAGTTTTAATTTCTAGTTGCACAATAGTTATCTAATATTCAAGGATTCTGATCGTCAATTTATTTTGTGATAACTGCTTTTGAGATTTTTTATTAGTAGCAAAACCAAATATAATTTATAATCAGCATATGTAATGTTTTGACACAAGTGTAATGTTTTGACTCGTATAGTGTATTGATAGATTTTACTATTAAAATTTTAATATTCTTCAGCTTTTTCAACGGTCATAAAATGCAATAAGCTCTTGTATTGGAATATAAATTAAAAAAATATTTTTTTAAATTAATTGTAAAATTGTTATGAATGTGACGTCCACGAGCATGGCCGTCTTTTTCTTAAAAATTTTAAAATTTTTTGCCTCCCATATGAATCCTAGGAAAACTCCTGTCGGTAAAGAAGAACACTGACAAATCCTACACTCTTTACCCTCTACTACTTTACTTTTTCTTACCTGTTGAATTTCAAGTTACCTTCCGAAAAATTCCCCTAACTGTCCTCATTAAAACTAAAGCAGCAAAACAAGCGTCACCACGCTACACGTGCCGTTTTCCCCAAAATTTTCCATTCCTACGACAAACAAGATAATAAAAACCCTACCATAAAACCCTAGACGCTTGTACGTGCCTGTCGAGTATCCCAGCCGTCTTTCTCTTTTATGACAGCCATAAAACTTAGTAATAATATTTAGTAATAATAACACAGATTATTAAACTATTATTAACAACTAATATTAACTTACTAATGTTATACATCTTTAATTTAAAGAAGCCAAAATATAATTATTTAATTATAAGTTAAGGAATATTGTTATAGTTCATTATTAATTAATTAGTATTAAAACATGATAGCTAAATCATTTTTACCATAAGTTAGTAAATACAATTCAAACCGATCTCTTTTTCTTAATTAAACAAATAATAAATAAACAAATAGAATAGTTAAGAACAAAAATATATGTAAACCAGTCAAAAATCAAGTAGCAACTTCATTCTTTTTTGCAAACTGCATTAAAATTTTAAATATAAGCAGCGCATAAACTTAAAATTGTTAATAACCACCGCTAATAGTTTATTTAATTAACATTCTGTAAATAAGCCCTTGATAAGAGATATCCTCCAAGGAGAGAGAGAGAGAGAGACGCAAGGTCGACCACCCCCACTCTCCAAACCACCGACTGCAGCGCCAACCGCTTCAGCGCTTAACCAATCAAATGCAACAGCCGACACGATCAACCAATGACCGCCCACTATCGAGGCCCAGAATGCGCGCGCCGATTTCCACTAGTCCGCTTGGAGGGAGAAGCCCTTCCAGTCTTTTAAAAGGGGCTGCTTTCTCCGTTTCAAATCAGTACGGATCATTTCTTCAAACCTTTAAGAAGAACCTTGGTAAGGGACGAGCAGCAGGCCTCTTTGAAGTCGATTCCTAACGGGTTGGCTTCATCCAAGCGGACTAAGAATCAGCAGGACCACATCAACTCTCTCTCTCTCTCTCATCCAAGGAATTTCTACTGAAGGCCTTTTTCTAACAAATAAAGAAAAGAGTAAGCATAAAAAAATAACTTTTAAATTAAATAATTTTTCTTCTTTCGAAACGATTTAGAATACCGTTTGGATGTCCACTTAGTTTGGGTACCAAACAACTTGTTAGGTTCACTACCTTAAATATAAGAGAACGTTTCGATTAAATCAACTTTTAAATTAAATAATTTTTCTTCTTTCGAAACTGAGCAGCACGCCGGAGCCACCTTAAACTAATAATAAATAATAAATAATATAAATCGAATATTTCAACAGGAATCAATTGGAATGGAGTCTGCAAGTGAAGGTTCATCTGCAGTTAAAAAAAGGAAAACTGATGATTCTAAATGCTTCCAATGTGATAAGTATTTACGCCATATACCTGGATCTCATAAAGAAATATTGACTCGCGAAGAGTGTAAAGATATGCACACTAATTATAATATTTATCTGCAAATTGGCGATTTCATTTGTTCAAAATGCAGAAGTAAATTAAGATTGAAAAAAAGTATGGTATCAAAAGATAGTGTTTTTTTCAATGAAGAATCTGTTGATGTTCAAAGTTCTTCTACAAATCAAGAAATTGGGTCTCATCCTTCAGATTCCACTCAAGATCTGTATGAAGACACAACTGGTCTTGAGGAAAGTGCATCACAGTTATCGATCGATGAAATTCAATCAAATCAGAAATCGTCAGAGCAAAGTCAAATTAGTCAAAGTCAACACGACGAGTGTATTACAAGCACACAATCAACTGAGAGTAATAATTCCACTTTTTCGTTGATTGAAACTATACCTGTTGAAACAGTAAGTATGTCATTCTCAAGAACAATCGCAAGTCATGCATACTGTTTCATGTGCAAATCGCTAGAAGATTTAAAGGATGTACCTTTTGATGCGCGCATGCAAGTTTTTGTGAAAAGACAAATTTTCATTCCTAGACGAAATAGGTGTTGCAAGAAACATTTGATAAAAAATAGATTTTATGAAGATGATTTGGCTGCCATAGAAATAGTGACACATGAATCATTAATAGAAACTTCAGAATTAGGAAAATTCTTGGGTGCTTTATCAGATCGCGTCGATTATCGATTTTTAGATCAATTCAACGAAGAACAGATGTCTGAAGAAAGGGTTAAAGCTTTGACAGGTTATACATGGGATATAACATATTTGAATTAAAAGAACTCATGACTTCAATGCGCAATTCAGAAAATCGAAATGTCCTACAAGCACTAGTCACATTCTTACTCAAACTGAGGACTGGTAATTCAGATCGATGTGTTGGGGCTATACTTGATGTATCTGAAAAAAAAATTCAAAAAAATATTGATGCAGTATTAAAGTGTTTTGAAAAAGATATTTTACCAAAATACTTTGGATATCAAGCTCATTCTAGAGAATTTTATATCAGTCAAACATCACCAGTAGCAAAGATACTGCACAATATAGAAAATCGGTTAGCTTTGATATGCGATGGTACTTATCTACGCCACCAAAAAAGTGCTAACAACGCATACCAAAGAAAATCATACTCTGTGCAGAAAAAAAGCCCATTAGTTAAGCCTTTCACGATCACTACTACTAATGGCTATATAGTTTATACTGCTGGGCCATTTAATGCTAATAAAAATGATGCAACAATATTAAAGGAATTATTGGAATCACCTGGAGGTCTTAATAGTATATTAAAAGAAGGAGATGTTTTTTTCCTGGACAGAGGTTTCCGAGATGTTGTATCTTTATTGGAAGAAAGAAAATTCCAAGTGTTTATGCCAGCTTTAAAAGGCAAAAAAAACCAGTTGTCGGACGAACAATCAAATGCATCTCGATTTGTGACAAAAATAAGATGGGTAGTTGAAGCGATTCATGGGATCATTGGTCAGAAATGCAAACTTCTACACAATCAATTGCATAATTCTCTCCTACACAATGCTCATTTGTATTGTCAGATTGCTTGCTTTTTACAGAATCGCTTTGGGAAACGTTTGAATTCAGATGCGGAGTTAATGGAACCAATTATTGCAAGAATGCATCTTAGAAAAGGATTGAAGAATACTTTTGCTAGTTTCGTAGCAGAACAAAATTGGAACCGAAAAACTGTACCGTTCCATAATATATCTTCTGATGATCTAGATGATTTCCCAGAAATGACTATTAATGATCTTAAAATATTTTTCACGGGTTCCTATCAACTTGCGCAAGCAATATCTTATCTAGCTGAGATGATAACAGAAAAAAAACACATTAGATCTTCAGTGTGTTAAAGTAGATCCACATATTATCAAATTCGAAGTAAAATCACGTCACTGTAATGCCAAGATGTATAAGTGTTATGTCCATTATCAACCTCAAACCATTGGTATCAGTGGTATTAAACAATGTTGTTGTAACTGTGCCAATGGTAATAGAACAGTTGGTTCTTGTTCGCATGTTGCTGCAATTATTTATTACTTGTCATACGGAAGATATATTTATCGAGAACAATTAAGCCAGCAGAAAATCTCACCACTCTATTTGACTTCAAAGAAATCGTTCCTGTTATAAATGAAGATAGCGACGAGGATTAAGTTGATAATTTTAACATCTGAATATGTACTGGTAGATCAAATAAATATTTATTTTTTAATCCTGTGCCATTTATTCAAATTATTTATAACAGAATATTACTAATTATATTCCTACGCTTAGTTTCTGAATATTTTTATGTATTTTTTCACTTAGAATATGATGGTGCAATTGGTTTTATTACAAGTGGCTAACCTATAAAGCATTAGAATTGGAAAACCCATTTTTTCAGTGATTTTTCGCGTCTAGCACTTTCTAAATACGTTCTACGATAGAACAGACAGCATCATCGTGTCTTACACAAAAAAATACATCGGAAACATGTATTATACTATTATCGACGGTAACATTATACAAGTAGAAATAGATGATTGAATTCCAACCTTCGATTTTCTAAGCGTTGCATATGGGTAAATACAGACACAGGTTCGAACGCTGATTTCTCCGGATATAATAGTGATAAAAACAAAAGTATGATACATGTTTTCGATGTATTTTTTTGCGTAGAATACGATGGAAATATTAGTGTTTTCATAGAATCAGCCTAAAACGTGCTAGAAACAAAAAACTGCTAAAAAAATGGATTTTTTGAATTTTTGAGCATGGCGCCAATGAAAATACGGTTCAGGTAAAATTTTTTTTTATTTTTCAAGAGAAAACAAAAATTTGAAAAAAAATTCCAGCCCTGCAGCCCCCTTCTGAAAAAAGATATAGTGATTTAAAAAATAAAAATCGATTTTTATATTAGAAGAACTATATATATGACCTTGAAAAAAAATCACAAAAAAGTAGGCTCTATACAGAAAAAAATGCCACCAACTGCGTATCGCTAGCTTTTTTCGTTGAGGAGAAAAAAAATAAAAACGATATCAACCGTTTTTTAGCTATATAACGGCGTAGGAGGGGTCTAGGTAGGTCCGGTTGGCGGCAAACTTTATCTTTATAGATGTAGAATAGACTTCCAAACCTCATTTTTCAATCCCGGTACAGGGGCATTTCGACTATCTTAACGGGGGGTACCATTTGAAGAAGTTTAATTTAAATATAACTGGTCGATGACCAATGGCAAATCATCAATAATGATCTAGTTGATGTACTTGAACCTTTCAAGGTAACCTTAAAAATAAAATGTCAAAAATCATCGATGCTGAATTTTTGAATGAAATCAGCAAGAAAAAGTCGGAAATTTATAGCATTTATAAACATTTAAATAAAGCATGTAAGATGCTTCATTATTTAAGATTTGCAATAATCACTGATTTTTATAATCAAGAACATAATTGCGAAAATGAGGTTAATACACTGAAACAGTTCCGCTTGCATTCTACAATTAATTCTCTTTTTACAAAAATGTCTGCTGACAATAGAGAAACTAACCCTACTAAAAATGCGCGCGCGATTATCGTGCGAACATCGCGCGATATTCTCACGACGTTTTCGAACAAAATGTCGAGCGATAATCGCGCGATTATATCATTTATTAATTTTTTTTTATATCATTTGTCCATGCATGGATTTCCAGCTGGAAAATCCACCTGGATTTTCCACCTGGATTTCCAGCTAGATATTTTCAACAGGGGTATTTTACAAACCTGTTGATAAAATACAATTATTTATTTACCTTACAATTATAGTTTATAAAAAATTTACATTTTCGTAAGGTATTAATTAGCGGTTAATAGTCATTATTTATATGTAGTACCGTATAATCATAAATGTTCATTTTAAAGAAATTTAAAAATTTTGTGTGGTTATTATTAACCTTTTAATGTAACCCAATTTTTTCAAGTAAGCAAGTAGTTTGCAAAACCTGTGTCTAATTTTTAATTTCTGATAGTTTTTAATGCACATCAGTCTAATATTAGAAGCATAGGTACAAAGCGGTGGAGAATAAAAATTTGTGAAAAAAGCCTGCCATATATTAGTAAATTTTTGTATGAATGAGTCATTAAAATCCCAAATGTGATTAACAAAGAAAAAGCAAACAAAATAAATTTTTAATACATCAATAAACAAAATAGAAAACAGCCATATTTTATTTTTTTCCTGAAAATGTAAGAGAAGAGCTGTACAAGGTTAATTGCTACTGACGACTTATTCATTACTTATTTAACTGACAAGAAACTAGATGCAAACTGATTAAAAAGTAACTTCTCAAATTATTCAACATAGTGTCGGAAATAAACCTGCAAATAAATAGAAAATAAAAATGGCAGAAGATGTAGAAAAACTTCTACTTTGCTCTAAATCCTTGCCAGACCTGAATATTAAAATTTACATGCAAACTTATTTTACAGTATAAACTGTAGCCAAAAACTTCTTTCACTGTATTATAATTTAATTAATTAATATTAAATATAAAAATTTGATATTGCACCCAATGGATTGGGATTGGGAACTAGTGGTCCAACACCTTTTGGCCCAGGTATTATGAAGTATCAATTTTAAAAATTAAATTTACTATATAAATATATTAAATTTCATTAATTTTTTTTATCTAGGAAACCGAAGTTTCTTATCTTCTACATCATTAAATGCAACACAAACTCCGAGTTACAACAATCCCAATCCATTGGGACTATATCAAATTTTTATATTTAATATAAATTAATTAAATTATAATACAGTGAAAGAAGTTTTTGGCTACAGTTTATACTGTAAAATAATTTTTGCATATAACTTTTAATATTCAGGTCTGGCAAGGATTTAGAGCAAGGTAGAAGTTTTTCTACATCTTCTGCCATTTTTATTTTCTATTTATTTGCAGGTTTATTTCCGACACTATGTTGAATAATTTGAGAAGTTACTTTTTAATCAGTTTGCATCTAGTTTCTTGTCAGTTAAATAAGTAATGAATAAGTCGTCAGTAGCAATTAACCTTGTACAGCTCTTCTCTTACATTTTCAGGAAAAAAATAAAATATGGCTGTTTTCTATTTTGTTTATTGATGTATTAAAAATTTATTTTGTTTGCTTTTTCTTTGTTAATCACATTTGGGATTTTAATGACTAATTCATACAAAAATTTACTAATATATGGCAGGCTTTTTTCACAAATTTTTACTCTCCACCGCTTTGTACCTATGCTTCTAATATTAGACTGATGTGCATTAAAAACTATCAGAAATTAAAAATTACACACAGGTTTTGCAAACTACTTGCTTACTTGAAAAAAATTGGGTTACATTAAAAGGTTAATAATAACCACACAATATTTTTAAATTTCTTTAAAATGAACATTTATGATTATACGGTACTACATATAAATAATGACTATTAACCGCTAATTAATACCTTACGAAAATGTAAATTTTTATAAGCTGTAATTGTAAGGTAAATAAATAATTGTATTTTATCAACAGGTTTGCTAAATATCCCTGTTGAAAATATCCAGCTGGAAATCCAGGTGGAAAATCCAGGTGGTAATTCCAGGTGGTAATTGTAACTGCATTAGAACATATTAAACTAGTGAAAGTATTGAATTCAATCGATAATATAGAGTCAAGTCTAATTAATGTCTGCCAAGCTCTTATTACTAATAATTTAAAAATACAACAAATGATTACTTATAATTTGTATGTATCTAATTTATTTCTCTTATACTTTTAATATTAGTTACAAAAGTAAAATATTTGTAAATATATACATTTTCTTCTTTTTAGAGGAGACATTATCCTTCTGTGCCTAATCCAGCATTAGTAAAAATGCGCGCATTGCAAGGATGCGCGAATACGGCACGCGTTCGGTGCGTAGCGGAAGCGAAGGTGTAAATACACCTTTACCTTCATTTTGACGCTTGAGCTGGTAAGGAAGGGTGTCTGTATGCAGTGCGTACCATTCGATATAGCTGTAATGCGCGCGACTACGCTGCGCGCTCTCTTCCCCCACTACCGCCTGAACGCTCGTATGCTCAGTGTCCGAGTATGCTCAATGTCCGGGACCCCAACATGAGAATATGTTGTCTGTCCCAGTTGAACATTCGTTAGCACACACTGTGTGATAAATGCCAGAGCATATGGAGCAAGTAATATGTTCATCGTCTGGGACAGATTTACTACAATGTACACATAGGTTGGTTAGACATGATGATAAATACAAGAAGAAAATTCAAAATAAATCTTTAAAAGAGAACCTCTTAGATTGTTTGTAGTCGAATGTAGATCAAATTATGTAAATTATCTTATTATGGTGATATGCACTGATAAATCCAAGGTCTTCAAGTCAACTATGTTCAATAACAAGGCACTTAGAATATTGCCCTCCACGTGGCCGCATAGGTTAGAAGTGTTTATTTACTCCAACTAGCGCAGAACGGACATACGCGTTTGAGTTTTATATATTCGTTGAAATATCAGGGCTTTAATATCACTTTGAACACAAAACAAACACAGTATGAACAATAAACAATTTATTAAGCAATAGTTTTACTTGATTTGCTTTAGCGCTCCCTGGTGGAAAGGAATATAAAAATTTTTAAATTTTGTTATCTGGTTAAATTTTGTTGATTTTATTTTTTTTAATTTTTTATTTAATTAAATTTTACAATTATTTATTTATTTATGAAAAAGGGGATAAAGTTTTCTAAAAGGGGTAAAAAATATTTTCCAACTCCAGATCGCAACCAGGTAAATCAGCGGTGCGACGTAACCACGCTCTGCTACCATTTGTTGTGTGTGTAGCGCCCAACCATATGCTCTCGCATATAGTTCCACTCCCCACACGCAATTATTTATTTATTATGCGGAAATAATTAATAATCCGCGGTCGCACCTCACGTCCTGTACAGGCCTGTCCCTGGGCAGACTGTGGTCTTCGGGTAATTGCCTGGAATTGGAGTCGGAAGCTGGTAATTATAATAAAATATGATGATATAAGATAATAATATAATTTATTAGATCAAAACACTAAGCTCACACGCAAGTCCTTATTTTGAATTTCAAATTCGCGCTCGTTCCGCGGTCGGAACAAGTTCACGAACACCTAGTTCGCATTCGCACCGAATCGGTTCGAGATCACCTAGCATCGTGTTCTTTTTCGCGCGAAGCCCTATTTATTATTATTATATATGTTTGCCCGGGTATATTACTCAGAGACACTTAGCTTTCCCCATTGTATCCCTATCCCCCTAGCTATCACTCGCAAAGGAAGTGTTTCTGGGTTTCTTTCTCTTGAACGATCTTTTCTTTGAAACGTTTCCTGAAGCTCATGTGTCTCTTCGTTTGATCCTGTGTTGACCAAAAGATTTTATTCGTTAGAATTTCCTTTTAAATGGTCGTGTGTCACATTCCATTTTCTTTCCTTCACCGCTGCATATCATTCTGTACACTGTCCTGGCCGCCACCTCCTTAATGTCAAGGTCAAGGCTATTTATGCCCAGCAACATTCTGATTGCCACTGTAGGTGTAATTCTTCTCAAACTGTATGCCCCCCCCCTCAATACCACAGTCTGTATATGATCCACGCTTTTGATTGAGGTTCTTTTACGGATTGCCTCCCACCATATCACTGCATTATAGGTCAGCATTGGTTTCAGTATAGCTTCGTATAACCACAAGACCTTTCGAGGTTCTTGCCCAATAACCGAACTGCACCGCATCAATATGTTTAATACTTCCTTGCGCTATATACTCAAGTGTTGGTTCCAGTGTAATTTCTTATCCAGGTAAACCCCTAGATATCTTACTCATTCTGCAAACGGTATTTTCTTCCCGCAGAAGGTTACTTCTTTATTTATTTTACTTTTATATTTCCTGGCGAAAGGGTTCTTTTCCCAGCATACGTAATAATCTATCAACTACTAGAAACCACAGTAGATGAGAAAGCATTCACTGTATACTGTATAAAATTTTGTACATTTTTTCATTACGGTGCTCCTTCCTATTTTACCATTAATGTTGAAGAACATCTTAATTGAGTGCACCCTGATCACTGAATGGACAAAGGAGGACAAATGTACTGATCGGCACGCTGTCCTGATTTGAATCCACTAGAGTATTTATTTATATTTTCTATGGGATCACACGAAGATAAAAAATTATTGTATGGAATAGAGAAGAATGTCGTCGTCGAATCAATACAGTATATACCTCAGAAGTGAGGATGAAAAAATGCTTAGGCAAGCAAGCAACTTGTGAAGGAGCACTGAATTGTTTCTGGGGCGTGGTGGCCCTTTTTAGGGCTATAAATATTATAACGCTGTAACAACATTTTGTAATGATTTATCTCTTTCTTTTCAGCAAAGGAGTACGTTGGAATTTTAGTGTGTAGTACCAGTGTAGATTAGGAGAGTTACACATATAAGGAAAGCCGGTTACTTTCCTAATGTTGTATTATTTTCTCTTCTCCTCGGATAAAATAATAAAAATATTTAATTGATAATAATTAATTAATTTAATTACTAATTACTAACCGACGCTTTGGCGGAGTGGTGGAGATGCACCTCGGGCGTTCGGGAGAGTTAAGCAACTTTCGGCGTGGACACTACTTGGATGGGTGACCGCGCTGGCAGTTGCGACGCTTCCCCGATCTCTTAGGTGTTTTTTTCCACACTCAACAAAGTGAGCGTGAGGTATGAGAATGACAAATTCGGTGCTTAGGCCTACGAAATGTGACTTGGGCATCTAATTTGAGCATTCTCAATATACCGACCCACTCTGGAACGGGTTTTCCTAATCGGCATTTACCCTGGTATAGGTTTGGCCACAGGTTTTCCCCGTTCCACAGTCCCACCGAAAAAAAACTTTAATAACGATTTTATCCACATTTTGCACGGTGTTTAGTCCTTTATAAATAAAAAAATTTCAGATCAGATTTTGGCATAAGATCTTACGGAAGATTTTTCAATAGGGAAGAGAAGGCCAGCGAGTGGAGGGAAAATTCTCTCCTCTTCGCTTACCATCGATTGCTCATCGCTGATTGGTTGATTGTAATAGTGTTTAATTAACAATAACTCCATAATTACCTAAAATACAGTAAAATGTCAAAACAAAAAACTTATTAAGTTTTTTGTATCAAAAAAATTTTCTTTAAAATTATATGACTATTAGGTGATCTGTATGTGATATTCCTTTAATGATCAATTGAATTTTCAGTAGGGATATTTTTTCAGCCTGACGGGACGAAACCATAACCTTTCTCCCGATGCCCGATAGAAAAGGTTACGATTTCAGCCTCGCTGGGCCGAAAATAATAACCGTAACGTGGAAGATAAAATGAATGTCTCAGATTACGCGTTTGTCGTACGATCTTGGACCATTCTAGTTTTGCCTCCCTTGTTACGTAATATACTATTCAGCCTAGCAGATTGACACCATAATCTTTCCTCCTGGCGGTCAATCAAAAAGGTTACGATTTCAGCCTCGCTAGTCCTAAATCGTAACTTTTTCGATTGGCCACCGGGTGCAAAGGAGTTATGGTTTCATCTCGATAGAGTAAAAAAGCATAACTAATCATAAATCAATATTCTGAAACATTTTACTTATTATACATTATTTTTTCAGGTATTGCTATTGGATCTGTCCTTTTTAATGGCATAGCAAATGGTTCTTACCCAATCATGTTTGCCTTAAATGCAGTATTTTTGTTTATTGCCATTATTTATTCTCTCTTAAATTTAAAATGGCATACTGCAATAAATCAAAGACCAATAAATTGGAACACGGTTGTAATAGATTTCTTTGAAAAGGCTCATGCTTTAGCTACTCTGAAAACACTTTTCATAAAACGAACCAAAAATAAACGGATTTACCTGTGGATACTGTTATTATGTATGGTATTATACACATTTCAACGAGATGAAAAACCAATGAGTTATTTATACACTCAATTAATTTTCAATTGGGGAGTAACTGAATTTAGTCAATTTCGAACATTTTACTCAATTTTATTTGTCTTAGGTAAGTATATACAACGTGCATATCACATAAACAACTCGCATTCCATATGGATTGAACTATATTTCAGCTAAATTGGAATGAAATCCATATGGAAATCCATTAAATAAAAAGGAATTTAAAAAATCTGAGTTATATAATAAATTAATGATAAATTATCTATCTTACCCTGAGGTTATTGACTTACTTTAATAATAAGTACACACTCGAAATTATACTTCGAAATGATACCCAGCTGTTCAGGAACATCTTCCGTAAATTGAAAAAAAAAAACATTTTCTTTATCCCTCAATCGAAAGTGCGTATTTCCGGCATCGATATTGCAGTCGAAAACATCGTTTTGCGGCATTATAAGCATTAAAATGTATTTAAAGTGAAAAAGAAAAATAAATAACGCTATTTCCATAATTTACAATTTATTTAATTATTTTTTACTAATAATTTTTTTTTCGACGGCCGCCCCGACCACATGACACTCGCTTCGCTCGTGCATGTCAATGTCGGCTGCCGTCGAACATTTTATCCATGCTTTCGTCTCCGTGCCGAAAGTTGCACCTCTATGCGATTAGGTTAAGAGCGGCCATGTATTTTCGGCATTGCATTAAAAAAAAAAAAAATCACTGCGCAAAAATGGCGTTTTCGTTATTTAGGCAACGCACTTTCGATCAGGGATAAAGAAAAATAGTATACACAACAAGGGCAGAAAGTAAAAGTTGCTTAACTGCGTGTACACGAAGCCCTCGGCTTCACCTCGGTACACGCAGTGCAGCAAACTTCTACTTTCTGCCCTTGTTGTGTAATGTACTATTTCCAGTATAATAGCTATACAAATTTTATTCATCATCTTTGATTGGTGGAACATGTTGCACTTTAGGTACTGAGATAGGACCCAATCAGTGCTTTTTATCTCTACTATTATTCCATCAAAATTATCTTAAATTTTTATTTATTTTTCCACATGTCATAGATTTTTTTTCCAGTATGGTGACTTACACTACCGTCCAAGTGTTTTAGTCATGCGTGAGCAAACATTATCTAAACATTAAAGTTTTGTCTCGGCTTTAATTTGATTGTTAATAAATTCTTGACATAGTTATTTTAAAGATAATAAAACCCTCTACACGATAGGCTATTATATAAATTGACGAAATATTTTTTTCATCCTAATAATCGTAAAAAACTGAAATGAAAAAAAAAGTTTTTAAAATCTTATATAAATTTAGGCCGGTAGAAGAAAACTTATTTTACAAAATTTTAAGAACTACAATCTGAAATCATTTTACAAGAGCTTTCGTTTCTTTTTTAAAATTTAGTCCTGGAACGTTTGGATCGCGAGATATCTTAGTTTTTATGAAAAATAGTACATTATTCGTCATAGAAGTTTTACGGCCAAAGTAACATATGTATAAAAAAATTATACATACAAGAAATGTTCTGTTTTGTGTCAGGAATTCATATAAATTTTTTCAGATTTTTTTGGACAAAAAATTTTTTCTCGTTTTTTTCAATTTTTCAGATGTGTAGCAAAATTTAATGAAGTTCCGCATCTGAAAAAAAAATCTTTAATTACGAGTTTTTCCACATTTTGCACGGTGTTTAGTCCTTTATAAATAAAAAAAATTCAGATCAGATTTTGGCATAAGATCTCACGTAAAAACTTACGTAAGATCTTACGTAAGACTAGCGACGTACCTCGCTCGCTAACGCTCGCTCAGTAAATAATTTTTTGGTTCCTGTTTAAAATAATTTATCATTGTTATAAGCTTTGAATAGATTACTTTTTTTTTTATAAACTATTATAATTTTTTTAAGAGTTCTAGAAACTTATTTTACATTTTATATATTCAAATAATTTAATTTTTAAGTTGCGCATAGTAAAAGACTCGTGTCGTAAATTTATTGTAATCACGGGGAGTTAAAAGGTAAATTAAATTAAATAATATATAATATTTAAGAATTTTATTCTTAATATTATTACATTACACCATTTGTATTAATTTCGATTTTGAAATTTATTATTATAAGAATAATATAACAAATACATGAAAGACATTATAGAAAGTTATTCAGCTATTTACGAGAAGAGTGCAGACCCTCTAGATAATGATTTTACATGAAACGTTTTGTATTAATTTCTCGTATCAAATAAGAAAATAAATTCCTTTATATTTGATCTCATAACTCTTTATTTAACAATAATTTCAGTTATATCTACTGTTACGTCGTAAAAAGAATAATAATAAGAAGAGGTAGAAAATATAAAAAGAATACAAAAGGCAATAAAAGAGATGAGGAAGGCTTCCCAACGATACGTCCATGTATGGAGATATTTAGAGATAATTCGTAAACGGAAGCTAATCAATACCCAGAAATCAAACGTACCGCGCGAACCCATTTCTCTAAAAATAAAAATAATGAATTTTTTCAGACTTTTCGGAGCGACTTTTGGATTTTTGGATATGGCAAATTTTTGAAAAATCAAAACATTGCTCCGAAAATTCTGAAAAAATTCACAAGTATTCTTTGATTAATTCTAAGGTGAACGTTCATTGAAAATGGGTTTTCAATGAATGTTCACCTCCATTCTTAAAACCCCGGCAACGTTACATTCAGTAGCGGCTAAGAACGTTCAACAATTTTTAATTCAATAAAGACTGAATCTACAAAATAAGTTATAGAACAAAAAGTGCTTAGAATTAATCAAAGAATACTTGTGAATTTTTTCAGAATTTTCGGAGCAATTTTTTGATTTTTCAAAAATTTGCCATATCCAAAAATCCAAAAGTCGCTCCGAAAAGTCTGAAAAAATTTACATGTCTTCTCTGATAAATTCTAACAACTTTTTGTTGTATGCATTTTTTTTCGTTAAGTCGATCCTGTTCGAAAAAAAAAATCACGAACGTTTCTTGATAATTTTGGTGGCTGGTTTGGAAAAGGGGTTGTTCGGATGGCCACCATTTTTAATTTCGGTATTGCAACTGTTTTACAATAAAGTATACATGCCATTGACCAAATATATACGTATTAGACGTCCGAGGGAACCCTCTTTCCATTCGAAAATTTGGGTTAAACGAATTTTTTTTCTAAAATATTCACGTTTTTTTGCAAAAAAATTGTTTATAACTTTTTATTGTTGAATTTTTTGACAAATCTAATACCGGATTCTGAAAGTACATAAAATGTTACGTTAAAAATAGTATCTCAAGAATTTCTTGAACCATTCTAAGTGAGTGTTACACACCACTAAAAATATTGTCGAAAAATGGTCAAGTTGGGCGTTAAAGGGTTAATACAAATTTTTTAAAATATTATAAATAATAGATGATTTTTTTTATAAATTAGACTTCACAGTAGATACAACACAAGGAATAGTTTTAGTTACATTTACAGATAATGACGTAAATACGTAAATAATATGTTACAAGAATAAGATGTCTTATTTTCTTATTTTCGCCGTAGATCTACTTAATTCCTTATTCTGCCCCCCTTATTTACATATACCTACTCCTTACCGCAAGTGTCCGGCAAAGGTGCTATACTATGTCTCTTGTTATTCTGCTGCTCTAATTCTTTTAGTGTGTACTAGGCCTAATATCTAATAAGACAATTATACTTTTCGGTATGTGTTTGGATGCTTATATTAACAGAATGATAAAAGGGAAAGTTATAGAAATAAAATTGAACACGTGGGTCCACCCTACACTTGGTCATTGAAAAAAAATTGGGCGCTGTTCCTGTAGACGATGTCCAGTGGTCCAGGAACACCCTCAGGACGAAGGGACGTCGTCTACAAGGCAGTCCGCCCCGCACTAGGTCATTGAGAAAAAAATCGTGTGCTGCTTCTGTACACGATGTCCAGGTACCCAGGAACACCCTCAGAACGACGGGACGTCGTCTACAGGGAAGCCCACTCCGCACTAGGTCATTGAGAAAAAAATCGGGTGCTGTTCATGCAGAGGATGTCCAGGTGTCCAGGAACACCCTCAGGACGACGGGACGTCGTCTTCAGGAAAGCCCACCCAGAACTTGGTCATTGAGAAAAATATCGGGCGACGCTTCTGTAGACGATGTACAGGTGTTCAGAAACACCCTCAGGACGACGGGACGTCGTCTACAGGGAAGCCAACCACGTTCTTGGTAATTGAGAAAAAAATCGGGCGCTGCTCCTGTAGACGATGTCCAGTGGTCCAGGAACACCCTCAGGACGAAGGGACGTCGTCTACAAGGCAGTCCGCCCCGCACTAGGTCATTGAGAAAAATATCGGGCGACGCTTCTGTAGACGATGTACAGGTGTTCAGGAACACCCTCAGGACGACGGGACGTAGTCTACATGGCAATCTATCCCGCACTAGGTCATTGAGAAAAAAATCGGGTGCTGTTCCTGTACACGATGTCCATGTGTCCAGGAACACCCTCAGGACGAAGGGACGTCGTCGACAAGGCAGCCCACCCCGCATTTGGTCATTGAGAAAAAAATCGGGCGCTGCTCCTGCACGCGATGTCTAGCAGTCCAGGAACACCCTCAGAACGACGGGACGTCGTCTACAGGGAAGACCACCCCGCACTAGGTCATTGAGAAAAAAATCGGGCGCTGCTCCTGCAGACGATGCCCAGTTGTCCCGGAACACCGTCAGGACGACGGGACGTCGTCTACACGGCAGTCTACCCCGCACTAGGTCATTGAGAAAAAAATCGGGCGCTGTTCCTGTAGACGATGTCCAAGTATCCAGGAACACCCTCAGGACGACGGGACGTCGTCGACAAGGCAGCCCACCCCGCACTTGGTCATTGAGAAAAAAATCGGGCGCTGCTCCTGCACACGATGTCCAGCTGTCCAGGAACACCCTCAGGACGACGGGATGTCGTCGACAAGGCAGCCCACCCCGCACTTGGTCATTGAGAAAAAAATCGGGCGCTGCTCCTGCACACGATGTCCAGCTGTCCAGGAACACCCTCAGGACGACGGGACGTAGTCTACATGGCAATCTATCCCGCACTAGGTCATTGAGAAAAAAATCGGGCGCTGCTCCTGCACGCGATGTCTAGCTGTCCAGGAACACCCTCAGAACGACGGGACGTCGTCTACAGGGAAGACCACCCCGCACTAGGTCATTGAGAAAAAAATCGGGCGCTGCTCCTGCAGACGATGCCCATTTGTCCTGGAACACCGTCAGGACGACGGGACGTCGTCTACACGGCAGTCTACCCCGCACTAGGTCATTGAGAAAAAAATCGGGTGCTGTTCCTGTACACGATGTCTAGGTACCCAGGAACACCCTCAGAACGACGGGACGTCGTCTACAGGGAAGCCAACCACGTTCTTGGTCATTGAGAAAAAAATCGGGTGCTGTTCCTGTAGACGATGTCCATGTGTCCAGGAACACCCTCAGGACGACGGGACGTCGTCTACAAAGCAGCCCACCCCGCACTTGGTCATTGAGAAAAATATCGGGCGACGCTTCTGTAGACGATGTACAGGTGTTCAGAAACACCCTCAGGACGACGGGACGTCGTCTACAGGTAAGCCAACCACGTTCTTGGTAATTGAGAAAAAAATCGGGCGCTGCTCCTGTAGACGATGTCCAGTGGTCCAGGAACACCCTCAGGACGAAGGGACGTCGTCTACAAGGCAGTCCGCCCCGCACTAGGTCATTGAGAAAAAAATCGTGTGCTGTTCCTGTACACGATGTCCAGGTACCCAGGAACACCCTCAGGACGACGGGACGTCGTCTACAGGTAAGCCAACCACGTTCTTGGTAATTGAGAAAAAAATCGGGCGCTGCCCCTGTAGACGATGTCCAGTGGTCCAGGAACACCCTCAGGACGAAGGGACGTCGTCTACAAGGCAGTCCGCCCCGCACTAGGTCATTGAGAAAAAAATCGTGTGCTGCTTCTGTAGACGATATCCAGGTGTCCAGGAACACCCCCATAACGACGGGACGTCATCTACAAGGCTACCCATCCCGCAGTTGGTCATTGAAAAAAAAATTGGGGGCTGTTCACGTAGACGATGTTCAGGTGACCAGGAACACCCTCGGGATGACGGGACGTCGTCTACATGGCAATCTATCCCGCACTAGGTCATTGAGAAAAAAATCGGGTGCTGTTCCTGTACACGATGTCCAGGTGTCCAGGAACACCGTCAGGACGACGGGACGTTGTCTACAAGGCAGCCCAACCAGCACTAGGTCATTGAGAAAAAAATCGGATGCAGTTCATGTAGACGATGTTCAGGTGCCCAGGAACACCCTCAGGACGGCGGGTCGTCGTCTTCACGTAAGCCCACCCCGCACTAGGTCATTGAGAAAAAAATCGGGTGCTGTTCATGCAGACGATGTCCAACTGTCCAGAAACACCGTCAGGACGACGGGACGTCGTCTACATGGCAGTCTACCCCGCACTAGGTCATTGAGAAAAAAATCGGGTGCTGTTCATGCCGACGATGTCCAGGTGTCCAGGAACACCGTCAGGACAACGGGACGTCGTCTTCAGGCAAGCCCACCCCGCACTAGGTCATTGAGAAAAAAATCGGGCGCTGTTCCTGTAGACGATGTTCAGGTGCCCAGGAACACCCTCAGGACGACGGGACGTAGTCTACAAGGCAGCCCACCCCGCACTTGGTCATTGAGAAAAATATCGGGCGCCGCTTCTGTAGACGATGTACAGTGGTCCAGGAACACCCTCAGGACGAAGGGACGTCGTCTACAAGGCAGTCTACCCCGCACTAGGTCATTGAGAAAAATATCGGGCGCCGCTTCTGTAGACGATGTACAGTGGTCCAGGAACACCCTCAGGACGAAGGGACGTCGTCTACAAGGCAGTCCGCCCCGCACTAGGTCATTGAGAATAAAATCGTGTGCTGCTTCTGTAGACGATATCCAGGTGTCCAGGAACACCCCCATAACGACGGGACGTAGTCTACAAGGCAGCCCACCCCGCACTTGGTCATTGAGAAAAATATCGGGTGCTGTTCATGTAGACGATGTTCAGGTGCCCAGGAACACCCTCAGGACGACGGGACGTCGTCTTCAGGGAAGCCCACCCCGCACTAGGTCATTAAGAAAAAGATCGGGTGCTGTTCCTGTACACGATGTCCAGGTGTCCAGGAACACCGTCAGGACGACGGGACGTTGTCTACAAGGCAGCCCAACCCGCACTAGGTCATTGAGAAAAAAATCGGGCGCTGTTCATGTAGACGATGTCCAGGTGTCCAGGAACACCCTCAGGACGACGGGACGTCGTCTTCACAAGGCAGTCTACCCCGCACTAGGTCATTGAGAAAAAAATCGGGTGCTGTTCATGTAGACGATGTTCAGGTGCCAGGAAACCCTCAGGACGACGGGACGTCGTCTACAAGGGCAGCCACCCGCACTAGGTCATTGAGAAAAAAATTCGGTGCTGTTCCATGTAGACGATGTCAGTGTCCAGGAACACCGTCAGGACGACGGGACAGTTGTCTACAAGGGCAGTACCACCCCACTAGGTCATTGAGAAAAAAATCGGGCGCTGTTCCTGTAGACGAGTCAAGTGTCCAGAAACACCGTCAGGAACGACGGGACGTCGTCTACAAGGCAGTCTACCCGCACTAGGTCATTGAGAAAAAAATCGGGTGCTGTTCCTGTAGACGAATGTCCAAGTATCCAGAACGCCCTCAGGACGACGGGACGTCGTCTACATGGCAGTCCACCCCGCAATAGGTCATTGAGAAAAAAATCGGGCGCTGCTCCTGTAGTATATGTCCAAAGTGTCCCGGAACACTCTCAGGGACGACGGGACGTGTCTTCAGGAAGCCAACCCGCACTTAGGTCATTGAGAAAAAAATTCGGTGCTGCTTCTGTAGACGATGTCCAGGTGTCCAGGAACACCCTCAGGACGACGGGACGTCGTCTACAAGGAAGCCCAACCCCGCACTAGGTCATTGAGAAAAAAATCGGGTGCTGTTCCTGTAGACGATTGTCCAGGTGCCCAGGAACACCCTCACGACGACGGGACGTCGTCTTCAGGGAAGCCACCCCGCACTAGGTCATTGAGAAAAAATCGGCGCTGCTCCTGTAGTACATGTCCAAGGGTCCCGGAACACCGCTCAGGACGACGGGACGTGTCTACAAGGCAGGCCAACCCGCATCTTGGTCATTAAGAACAAAATCGTGCGCTGCTCCTGTAGACGATGTCCAGGTGTCCAGGAACACCCTCAGGACGACGGGACGTCGTCTACAAGGCAGTCTACCCCGCACTAGGTCTTGAGAAAAAAATCGGAGTGCTGTTCCTGTAGACGATGTCCAGGTGTCCAGGAACACCCTCAGGACGACGGGACGTCGTCTACAAGGCAGCCCACCCCGCACTAGGTCATTGAGAAAAAAATCGGGCGCTGCTTCTGTAGACGATGTCCAGGTGTCCAGGAACACCCTCAGGACGACGGGACGTCGTCTACAAGGCAGCCCACCCCGCACTAGGTCATTGAGAAAAAAATCGGGCGCTGCTTCCTGTAGACGATGTCCAGGTGTCCAGGAACACCCTCAGGACGACGGGACGTCGTCTACAGGGAAGCCCACCCCGCACTAGGTCATTGAGAAAAAAATCGGGCGCTGTTCCTGTAGACGATGTCCAGTGTCCAGGAACACCGTCAGGACGACGGGACGTCGTCTACAAGGCAGCCCACCCCGCACTAGGTCATTGAGAAAAAAATCGGGCGCTGTTCCTGTAGACGATGTCCAGGTGTCCAGGAACACCCTCAGGACGACGGGACGTCGTCTACAAGGCAGCCCACCCCGCACTAGGTCATTGAGAAAAAAGATCGAGTGCTGTTCCTGTACACCATGTCCAGGTAGTCCAGGAACACCGTCAGGACGACGGGACCTTGTCTACAAGGCAGGCCAACCCGCACTTGGTCATTGAGAACAAAATCGTCCTCTGTAGACGATGTCCAGGTGTCCAGGAACACCCTCAGGACGACGGGACGTCGTCTACAAGCAGTCTACCCCGCACTAGGTCATTGAGAAAAAAATCGGATGCTGTTCATGTAGACGATGTTCAGGTGCCCAGGAAAACTCTCAGGATTGTCGGGAGGTCGTCTTCACGTAAGCCCACCCCGCACTAGGTCATTGAGAAAAAAATCGGGTGCTGTTCATGTAGACGATGTCAGGTACCCAGGAAACACCCTCAGGACGACGGGACGTCGTCTACATGGCAGTCCACCCCGCACTAGGTCATTGAGAAAAAAATCGGGCGCTGTTCCTGTAGACGATGTCAAAGTGTCCAGAAACACCGTCAGGACGACGGGACGTCGTCTACAAGGCAGTCTACCCCGCACTAGGTCATTGAGAAAAAAATCGGGTGCTGTTCCTGTAGACGATGTCCAAGTATCCAGGAACGCCCTCAGGACGACGGGACGTCGTCTACATGGCAGTCCACCCCGCAATAGGTCATTGAGAAAAAAAATCGGGCGCTGTTCCTGTAGACGATGTCCAAGTATCCAGGAACGCCCTCAGGACGACGGGACGTCGTCTACATGGCAGTCCACCCCGCAATAGGTTATTGAGAAAAAAATCTAGTGCTGTTCATGTAGACGATTTTCAGGTGCCCAGGAACACCCTCACGACGACGGGACGTCGTCTTCAGGGAAGCCCACCCCGCACTAGGTCATTGAGAAAAAGATCGAGTGCTGTTCCTGTACACCATGTCCAGGTGTCCAGGAACACCGTCAGAACGATGGGACGTTGTCTACAAGGCAGCCCAACCCGCATTTGGTCATTGAGAACAAAATCGGATGCTGATCATGTAGACGATGTTCAGGTGTCCAGGAACACCCTCAGGACGACGGGACGTCGTCTACATGGCAGTCCACCCCGCACTAGGCCATTGAGAAAATAATCGAATGCTGTTCCTGTACACGATGTCCAGGTGCCCAGGAACACCCTCAGGACGACGGGTCGTCGTCTTCACGTAAGCCCACCCCGCACTAGGTCATTGAGAAAAAAATCGGGTGCTGTTCATGCAGACGATGTCCAGGTGTCCGGAACACCCTCAGGACGACGGGACGTCGTCTTCAGGAAAGCCACCCCTCACTAGGTCATTGAGAAAAAAATCGGGCGCTGTTCCTGTAGACGATGTCCAAGTGTCCAGAAACACCGTCAGGACGACGGGACGTCGTCTACAAGGCAGTCTACCCCGCACTAGGTCATTGAGAAAAAATCGGGTGCTGTTCCTGTAGACGATGTCCAAGTGTCCAGAAACACCGTCAGGACGACGGGACGTCGTCTACAAGGCAGTCTACCCCGCACTAGGTCATTGAGAAAAAAATCGGGTGCTGTTCCTGTAGACGATGTCCAAGTATCCAGGAACGCCCTCAGGACGACGGGACGTCGTCTACATGGCAGTCCACCCCGCAATAGGTCATTGAGAAAAAAATCGGGTGCTGTTTATGTAGACGATGTTCAGGTGCCCAGGAACACCCTCAGGACGACGGGACGTCGTCCTCAGGGAAGCCCACCCCGCACTAGGTCATTGAGAAAAAAATCGGGTGCTGTTCCTGTAGACGATGTCCAAGTATCCAGGAACACCCTCAGGACGACGGGACGTCGTCTACATGGCAGTCCACCCCGCACTAGGTCATTCAGAAAAAGTGGAAAAAATGTTCCTGGACCAAGTTACATCATCTACAAGTATCGTCGGTCAAAGACGTGAAAAGTGGTTGGTAAAAAAAAACCCTGGAATTAAGCTACTTAATATAATAGAGGATTTTTCAATAGGAATGCGTTTTTAGTAATTAAATTATCTATCTAGTATTTAGTCTCGGGACTGATTTCTATACTTTTATTTTTTAGCCATGATAGTGACGGTGCCCGTTATGAATAAATTTATGTTACTAGATGACACGACAGTGGTGATTATTGGTAGTTTATCTCACGCTGCAGGGAGAGTAATTTTTGCCTTGACACCAGCATGGCAAATATTCTACTTGGGTGAGTTCTATTCAATTTTTGCCTTTATATTAGTTTATTGCTTTTTGATATAGTATTCAAGTCCCTGTACTATCCACTGAAGGACCAGCGGGCTGTATTCTCTTTGCTTAAAATTACCTACACTACACACCAAAATTTCTAACCCTTATTACACGCAGAATTGACCAATGTAAAAACTCACTAGTTTAAAGGGCGCCATCTTCCCTCGACCTAGACCCTCGGCCCTCGGCTGCGTGCACTGTCGCGGCATCGTCGGGCTATCTCCCGCTGCAGACATTTCTCGCTTTACCGTCCTCGCTTTCTCTCTCTCTCTCTCATTCGCGCATACAAGCATTGGACCTGAACACCAGGTAATCCACCTTTCTCCTTTCTTCGTCTCGCTGAGCTTACCTGCGCAACATAAACATTGCAGGATAGCTCGACGGCGACGAATTCCCTTTCGTCGACCTCAATAATTTAATTAAATAAAATTCTCTCACATCTTTTAATTTTATTTTTTTAAATCTAACCTTTGGTCGGTTGTAACAATATTTTTTTAAAAACATATGCATGATTGTAGCAAATTATGATTAGTTACAGAAAACTTCTTTACTCTTTGCGCCTTTTAAATCATTCTTAAGCAATTGGTGACGTTTTCTTAAAAATATTTAACTTATAGAGATAAATATAAGAAATTTTTACTTAAAAAAAGTCAATCCAATTTTATACAAAATATTTCTACGTTTAAATTTTTTTAAAGAAATGTCCCAATCGACTAAAAATGGTTTAAAATATGTTAAGAATAATAAGTGTTCAGTTGAGGTTATCAGATTATGGTTAACTCAGATCTCAATTTAAATTTTGCAATAGAGACACATTTATTATAGAGATTTGAGTCATTACCACATTATATCCTACGCGAAGGTTATGCGCTTCAAGAGCCATTCGTTTCTATGTTTCCTCTATTGGATATCCAGAATACATCCTGAGGTGTTAAGCCGACTAGGTCGGGTGGTGACCGCTCGTCCCACCAGACTTGGTCTAATTCTGTGCCAAGGGTGAGCTGGCATCTGGAGCACGATCTGCCCGGTAAAGGGTGACAATTGGAATTACCTGCAGAGTGGGGAACTCGTAGCTGAGTTGAGTTGAAGTACCGCCTTGCGTCTATATGCTGAAGATCGAGGGCGCTTACGTCGGCCGATCAGCGAGTCAGCAGGCGGGAACTTGTGCCGCACTCTCTCTCTCTCTCTCTCTCTCTCTCTCTCTCTCTCTCTCTCGTTACGTTTCTAGCATCAACACGCGATTTGCGTGACAAGTTTTTCTATTCTAATTATTTTATAAATTGTTTTCGGTGATATAAAATCACGGTATGTATCCAGTCGGAGATAATAAATGCTTGGTATGTTTTTGCGAGTGTGTGTGCTTAGAGGCAAGCTTGCTATGAGCCAGCCATGCCAGGGAAAAGAGTTTTGGGTTGCGGCGGTACTTGGTGATTTCACGCAGGTTTACTTGATTTTACGATATATTGATCGGCGATCACACGCCTTTACGTACTGGAGCAGCTGTGTTGATTCGATAATGAAGTTTTAATAGAGTATTTTATGTCTGTTATTTTTCTCACAAGATCCTCTGTCTATAATTTCTATTCTTCGTACCGAAATAGTGAATTCTACTTAGTAGGAATAATTTTATCATTCCGTTTTAGCTAAGAATGATACTTAGTTATTAATAATAATTTAAACTAATATGTTTATCTAGCTTGAGTAAGGTGTGGCTTAAGCACACTGGAGCGGTAATTTTCATACCGGCTTTCAATAGTTAAATTGTTGTTTTCGCGTAAAGGAAAATATCACATTATAATCCCTAGAATTTATGTTAATTTCTTAGCTATTTAATGTAGACACATTTTAATAAGATGATATTGTTTTGTTATATAATTGTTATAATTATGTGTAGGTGCAGTTGCAGCCGCTCTTGGTCCAATAAGTGCTCCAACTTTAAGATCTATGGTATCAAAACTAGTAATATCAGATGAAAGAGGTAATTTTAATTTATACGCACATTTCTATATTGATATGGATTTATATCTGCATTTCTATTGGAATGTGAACTGGCAGTTCCAATGTCTGTGATATAACTCTGAGTCTGACATGAAATTCAGATCACGGTAATATGAATTTTTAGAGTCGAAAGTCGCGGCTCTAAAAAGTCGCGGGTCGGGTCGGCCGGTCACGGCAGGTAGCGGCGCTCCCGCTGTTACTCCTTGCTCCGGGCCGAAGGTGTCGATGCTCGCTTGCTTTCATGGATCAGTCGCCTAGCCCGGCGTTGGAGTCTCTGTTGCTATCCTCTTCCCTCAAATGCTATAGAATAGGCCGTTGCCCTTACTCTGCGTTTTTCCGGCAGGGAGATCGGCATACAAGATTTCAAGTCCACAGCGGGCGTTCTCCCGTATTCTTGGCGATGCTCGGAGAGGCTCGTCCCTGGTGCAGACTGGTAGCCTCTTAGATATAACTGGTGTGGACGATAATTACTCGTGGTGTAGACTCGATACGACTGAACGATGTTTGCCCTTAAACGAGGGTTTTTATACTCTTTAATCTCCTCCATTGATTTCCGGTGGGGTGCATTCCTTTGCTCAATCTTGAGAAAATTCGGCTACTTAATTCAAATGATCGTTTTCTGTCAGAAATTCGGACATGAATAACAATGTGGTTTTGCGCTGCTATGTGATCTGTTCTTAGGGCTTATTCCCTAGAAAAGGTGTTTTCTGTCTTGAATATTGAATAGTATTCTTAAATAAATCATTTTTTATGTACCAAAAACTTAATTATTCGGGGTCTTATTTCATTAATAAGATTCTTACGTGATTCACTTCTAGAGTCTATTCCATGTGAAAAGAAAGTGCGCTCTGTGCATTTCTATTTTCTGCTTTGAATATTGATTACCACCGTTTACAAATTATCTCAAAATATTTCTTTTAATATAGTGTGGAAAAAAACACCTACGAGATCGAGGAAGCATCGTAACTTCCAGCGCGGTTACCTATCCAAGTAGTGTCTACGCCGAAAGTTGCTTAACTTTCCCGATCGCCCGAGGTGCATCTCCACCACTCCGCCAAAGCGTCGGTTGTTGGCTTCTTATTATTCTGTACTTTTTTTCTCATTTCTCTACTCGTTATTACTCTACACTTATTTCTTTTTACTACGTAACAAGTCTACGGTATATTGAATCATTAACACAGCAGAAAAACGATAATAATGAAAATAATATCAATTATATCGCTAAAGCAAATGGGTAAATGAAGTTTTGTATGGTATACAGGTAAAGAAAAGGTGAAAAATTATTTTCTTGAAATCGACTCAAAAAACTCAAAAATAAATAAATTTAATGATATCGGTAAGGCAAAAGGGTAGATTAATGGGAAAAAAGTGAAAATTGAAAAATGACTCAAAAATTAAATAGATTTAATTGTATCGCTAAAGCAAAGGTGTATAAACAAAGAGGGGAAAAATAAAAAATAGGAGGTTTGAATAACACAATATTAAAAATTATAAAGAAATTTCAAATGCTGTAGAAAAATGTTTAATTGGTTTATCTGATTATAAAGAAATATTTGGAGCAAAAGAAGTTCTTGCATCAAGAGATTTTCGACATATGTTACTAATTGTTCCATCTGGGAATCGAATTACTGAGAGTTACTGGGAATTATAAAAAGTAGATATACTGTGACAATTTTAAACGAATGCCATTAAAGCAAAATAAAAAAATTTCGAAAAATGATATCGAATTCAAATTTTGGCTTTTAAACGTAGGAAATGGCAATTTTTTACCAAAATATAATCGAGAAAGTAAAGTAACAAAAATCCCAAAAACTATTATATTAATTGAAGATATTATAGATAAAATTTTTGGATACTTAAAGATATGAAAAATCTTCATTTTTTTGAAAGTGTAATTTTAGCTTCAAAATCGTACACCTATGCATTCGTATAGATACAGTCTACGAAATATTTAATCATTAACATAGCAGAAAACGATAATAATGAGCATTTAGTAAATATAATTCCAACAGAATTTTTAAACTCGTTAACTCCGAATAGATTACATCAAAGTAATTTAAAATTAAAAAATGACGCAATTGTCGTGTTGCTGAAAATTTTAAATTGAAACAATAGTTTTAAATTAAAATAATGGTTGTAAAAATTATTTTCTGGAATTTGACTGAAAAAATAATTATATTCAATTATATCGCTAAAGCAATAGGGTAATGGAAGTTTCGTATCGTATACAAGTAAAAAAGAGGGAGAAAAATGCAACAATTATTTTCTAGAATTCCTGATTGTAATCGGAATCAGTTTCAAAAGAATAATTAAAGTATACCATAAGGGTTCATGCTATGTCCGCTATTTCGATCATTACGAGTTCTTAAACTGTTCCTTACAATTTTTTGTCGCGATATATCGCAAAAATACTATTAACGAAGTTATAATAGCATTCAGGACTCGTAGAGATTCTTAATAGAGCTCGTTGTGGAGTCGTCATGAAGTCTTCTTTAATGAATTATAATATTCTTGAATAATTTTAAACGAAGTCCTTTAGTGCGAATATTGCGATTTATTGGCAAACAATAAACTACTCTTATTTTCAATTAAATATGAACTCTGTATGAGTTCGTAATGAGCTCGTTATGAATTCGCTAAGAATTCATATGTCACGAATTATAATATTCTTGACAAATTCTGAATCAAGTCTTGACAGTCTTGTCAGTCTGAACATTGATCTATCGTTAGTTTTAACTAATAATGAACTCGGCAAGAGTTCGCAATGAGTTCGCTATGGATTTATTATGAATTCATCTGCTAGGTATTATAGTGTTCTTTAAAAATTCGGAATCAGGTCTTTTAGTTTATGAAAGACCGATTAATCAGATAACAGTAATCAATCCTTATTTTTTATTAAAAATGAACTCGTTAAGAGTAATTTTGAAAAATTCTGAATCAAGTGTTTTTCAAAGCCATCATATCCGGGTGAGGGATTTATCTCAAATTCGTTGCGGTGACTCTTAATACCTCAACGATAAACTATGTAGAGTTTCAAGACCTAACGCTCCCTCATACCTGAAATATTATACCTTAGCTTTGGCTGCGACTCCTATTTATCCTAGTGAGACCGATGTAGCTAATCTTAAAGCAATGCTTTTTCTCTTAGAAGTTAGTTTCCTATAATAAAATTATATTATTTCTATGTACTTAAACTACTACAATCTACATTAATTTTCACACTAATAATATAAAAAAATCTATTTTCCATATCTCTTACCAAAGGTCGAGTTCCAAAAAGTGCAATAAAAAGTTTTTTTGTAAAAATTAATATAAATTGCATGCATAATAAATACAGATATAAATGCATACAAATAATATAATTTTATTATAGGAAACTAGCAAGTAAGAGAGAAAAAGCATGGCTTTGAAATTTACTACATCGGTCACACTAGGATAAATAGGAGTGGCAGCCAAAGTTAAGGTATAATATTTCAGGTATGGGAGAGCGTTAGGTCCTGAAACTCCGTAGCCAAATACGAGGGTGGCTAAGGTGCGATCTGAGGCATTTTTTTACCTTCCATGTAGCGTATACTATTTAATTTCTTTTTTTTTGTTTATTTATTTAACCCATTAACGCCCAAGTGACACGATTTTTTTTTCATTTTCAAGCGTCATTCTCAAAAGGGAATCGATTGAATAATTTGATTCCAACTACATATCCTTGTGTGTTTTCTGGTGATCTTTCGATTTCCGGGGTCAGAATTGTGATTAAGTTCTCGAGAAAAAAATATGGCCAACTTTATAGTGAAAAGAACTGAAATTATTAGAATATTTTTTTAATATTTTTTTTATTAGATCAAAAAGTGCTCTAACCCACTCCAGATTGTGGAGAAAGGTGGAGGCGATAGTTGTAGTTAACCTTTAGAGGGCCGGAATACGCCTCTAGGCGTAAGGGGTATGACTCACCAACATCGCAATTTAGTTTGGCTCTAACTCAGGATAGACCATATTGCTATAGAAAAATGCTATTTTCAAATTTTTCAAAAACCCGGCCCTCTAAAGGTTAACGATAGAATTTTTTTCAACGATCTGATTTCACCCTAACCTCTTCAAAATTGCGGACATTGTATAAAATCTCATAAAATATGAGTTTTTCTACAGTCATACTGAGAAAATCGGGTTATCGTGAGTTCCTGTTGGTCCATCCCACACAACACAGATACACTCCCCTTCACATGCTTTTGCGCACCCCGCGCAAAAATTAGAAGAGCTAAAAAGTTTTATTGCTCAGCAGCAAAACGTCGTAGCTCAAAAGATCCAACGGCATTCTAAAGAGCAGATAAAAAACTTCGAAAAATAATACTACGGAATTAAAAAAGTGTTAAATTGGATTTTTTAAAGGTATTAAAAAGAGTTGAAAAAACACAAAAAAATCTTGCCTTTTTGACCCACTGCTAATTTAGTTCCCGTAATGGTAGCTTAAAAAATCCAACGGAGTCGGAAAGGTAATTGATTCAACTTTAAAATGACGGGTCGAACGTTTTTTTAGGACGTTTTATAATAAAGTTACACCATTTTGTATGAAAAAAACACGTTTTTTTTAATGCGAATAATTAAAAAAATAAAAGAGATAGAAAAAAACTTCAGAAAGAAAAAAATTTGTTTTCACTCATTGAACATATTTCAGCAGCTATGTATGCGATTTCCAAAAAAAATATATTTTCCATTTTTTAGCATGTCAAAAAATTAAAGTGTTTGATTAAATAAATGAATTATAATAAATTAATTATATTTTTCATAATAATAATGAATAATAAATGATTTACAAATATTTAGATAAACTAAACCCTTTAATTTTTTGACATACTAAAAAATGGAAAAAATATTTTTTTTGGAAATCGCATACATAGCTGCAAAATTATGTTCAATGAGTAAAAACAAATTTTTTTCTTTCTGAAGTTTTTTTCTATCTCTTTTATTTTTTTAATTATTCGCATTAAAAAAAACGTGTTTTTTTTCATACAAAATGGTGTAACTTTATTATAAAACGTCCGAAAAAACGTTCGACCCGTCATTTTAAAGTTGAATCAATTACCTTTTCGACTCCGTTGGATTTTTTAAGCTACCATTACGGGAACTAAATTAGCAGTGGGTCAAAAAGGCAAGATTTTTTTGTGTTTTTTCAACTCTTTTTAATAAACTTTAAAAAGCGCAATTTAACACTTTTTTAATTCCGTAGTATTATTTTTCGAAGTTTTTTATCTGCTCTTTAGAATGCCGTTGGATTTTTTGAGCTACGACGATTTGCTGCTGAGCAATAAAACTTTTTATCTCTTCCAATTTTTGCGCGGGGTGCGCAAAAGCATGTAAAGGGGGGTGTATATTGCAGCAATATCTTCACAATATTTCAATATCACTGGAATATTACAAGATGTACATAATATCGCCAAAATATTCCTTAAATATTAAATTGTGAGATATGACTTTGCAATATTGCTGCAGTACTATAGTGATACTGCTAATGGATATCTATCGAGCCTAATATTTCTAAGGTACTGCAAAAATATTTGAATGTAATTTCTGTCAAAGAAATATTGTGATGATATTTCAGCAATCCTGCGTTGAAATATATCACAATAAAATATTACTGAGATATTCCATCTATATTAAGCAGAAATAATCGTCTTTAAAATATTCACGAAATATTTTAGCAATATTCAATTATGCTATTTTTATAAAGCGTGCAATCAAATATCATTATAATATTGCAAAAATAATGATCAGATGTATATCATGCAACAATATTCCCGCAATATCACAGCAATAATTTAAAGCTGAAATGATTGAATATCACAATGCAATATCGCAGTAATACTGAAAGACTGTTGAATAAAGATTTATTGTACAGAAATATTCGTGCAATATTCCAACGACAATTCAAAGATGATGTGGTTTGAATATTCTAATGCATTGTTGCCATAATACTCCGAAAATATTAAATAGCAACGTATTGTATAGAAGTCTTCGTGCATTATTGCAACAATAATTCAAAGATGAGGTGATTTGAACATCATAATGTAATATTACAATAATACTTCGAGAATATTAAGTAAAGTAATATCGTGCAGAAATATTCCTAAAATATTACACCAACAAATTTAAATTAAATTTATTATTAAATTAAAAATTATTTTGAATATCGCACTGTAATATTGGAATAATATTACGAGAATATCAGAGGAATATCGTGCAGGAATATTTTTGCAATATTATATATATTGTTTGTGATATAGTATTTCTATGTCCCCATACTATTCACTGACGGACCAATAACTGTTTTCTACTCTATTCAACTCCGTTACCCTAACCGCGACAAAACTCCCAAATCCTTATCTCAAGCGGAAATACAACACTGCAAAAACTCACTACATTAAAAGGGCGCCAGGTGCTTGTGCACCGTTTTGGTCCGATGTCCGGCTGGCTCAGACTCAAGGGTGGTCGTTGACGCACCGAGTCCGGGGATGTCCTCGACGACGGGGGCAAATGGCAGAAACACTCAATTAAATCACTCACTCGAATTCAACGAAATCCACTATATTCAATAAACGTTACACGGGTCATAGTGTGGTGAGTGTTGCGTCCACGAAACCGTATGCGCGGGTGTGCATGTACCGACCCTACACCTACATTCAATCGCCACTCTTCTCACCACAAAATAACTCGGCGATCTTCAGCAAACTCCAACAACTTCCCTACTCTAACCTATTTCTAACTAATTAACCACTGGCTAACTTCACTACAGTTAACTCCACTAATCCTCCTCAAGCTTCTACCTTCAATCTGCAACTATCAAACTTCTATAAAAAAATCGAGAAAAACTGCGTGGCGTCAGTACGAATACTTATTTCAGAATAGCGGTTTTCTTTACAAAACCGCCGTTCTGTCCGCGTCGCAAATTTTCCCTCTCACTCTAGCACATTGATCATCTACCCGCGACCGGCGCGCAGGTTTGCGCGTCGATCGCGAACTCGCGACACGAGCGCCCTCACGGACTTGAGGTCGCGCGGCGGTACTAGCGTCCTCGCGGAGGTGCGACATGCCGCCACGGTAGAGGCGAACCTCGAACACAAGAGCCACGGCGACCACGAGTCGAACGCGCCATCTCTCAATGCTCTACAATGCATAGGAGCAGAGATCGGTCGTTTCTCTCTCGCTCCTATGACCGCGCGCATCGCCCTCTCTCTCTCGCACATAGCGCGCCGTCTCTCTTGCTCCGCGCACTCCCTCTCTTTTCTGCCGCGCGCGCTCTCTCTCTACCGCCGCGCGCTCTGTCTCTCTCGCGCCTAGCTGCCGCCCCTCCCTCGCGCCTACTCAGTTTCCGCTCGGCTCAACCGGCTTGCGCGTCTCCGCCTCGGCTCGCGTTCCCTCGCGTACCCGCGTCCTCGCGACCCTCGCCGCGTGTAGTGTTGTGTGTGTTCGTGTATTGTGTGTAATTGTGTTCGTTGAGTGTCAGTGTTTTCGTGTGTCTCGACGTCGTCCTCGCCTCTCGTCGTGGCAGTCGCGGGGTCGAGGGAAGATGGCGGCCGCACTCAGCTGAGCGGCAGTCTCTCGCCTCGGCTGCGTGTATTGTCGCGGCACCGTCGGACTGCCTCCCGCTAGATGACTTTCTCGTACTTCACCGGCTTCTCATTCGGTCTCTCTTTCTCATGCGTGTCCCGGCCTCGAGCGCCAGGTACTCCTCATATTCTCCTCCTCGTCTCGTCGAGCCTGCCTACGTACATAAATATTGCGAGACAGCTCGACGGCGACGAATTGCCTTCCTTCCACAATACTTTGAATAAATTAAATAAAAACTCCCTCACATGTTTAAAGAATAATGCACAAAAAAATTCCTTAAAAATTACATCAATAACTGAAAGGTAAAGAATAAAACATTTTGAATATCATGTAGATGCAATATTCCTTACAATATTATTATTCTAAAATGTTAATTAGAAAATTGAGTGCACGAATATTTCTTTCATATTAAAATTTATGTAGGCAGATGGACATATGCGACGTCCTGCCATGTAATACTAAATGTTATGATAGTTAAGTGGATAACATGCCGGAATTATAATTTTTTGGATCGGTTCAAATCCCTTATGGAGCTTTTTTTACATTTTTTTTTGTTAATAAATTAAGTTTTATTTATTTTATATGTGAATATTGACCATTTAATAATTTTAGTTTCCCTAATTTAATTAGCAAGAATACATTCAAACAATTTCAATGTATTTAACGTAGTCGCATTAAGTTTCAAGTATAAATCCTGAAAATCTAATGCAAAAAAGAATTAAATAAGAAATTTTGTACAATAATTATTGTTTAATAATAAACGCTTTTTTTCTCATATAATGCTCAAACTCAATACGACCGATTTTGCGAATTTGTCTTGTTGGAGTTGTGGGTTGAAATAAGTGAGGTTTTGTTGTTATTCATGTTAGTTCATTTTATACTGTGATGCGCCAGTTGTGGACACGTCCGTCTTTTTTCGAGACTTCCATTGCGAGAGAGAATAAGCGCAAGTACAGTGCTTAAGGGGAGGTCGTACCATCCTACATTACCGACCGCCATACGAATCGCTGTTTCCAATTTTTCTCTAACATTTATTAGTGAAATATTGCACAAATTAAATTCCACTCAAAAAATTCATTGAAGAAGAGGGCTCAACTAAGATAATTGTAATACGGAGTCAAAAATTATAAAATTAATAAATTTTTTTATTTGGCATAAAACGATGTTGAGTTGAACGATCGCAGCGCCATTGCTTATTTGCTAGTAAGGTAACAACGATTTTTGACTCTGTATTACAATTATCTTAGTTGAGCCCTCTTTATCAATGAATTTTTTGAGTGGAATTTAATTTGTGCATTATTTCAATAATAAATGACAGAGAAAAGTTGGAAACAGCGATTCGTATCGCGGTCGGTAATGTAGCATGGTACGACCTCCCCTTAAGGGGATGCCTAAGTTAATTTTCGTGCTCTACTATACCGATGATTCTCTATGTTCTTTGCTAACCTCTAAGGCAAATTTGATTTTTCAAATAATTTTAAAACGGCTTGCTTAATGGCAGTTCTGTTTGCATCAAAATATTATTTATAATTCGTAAAATGTGCGTAAACTTCTTTTTTGGCTGATTTCAATTCCAATTGAAAAATAAGTCAGTATTTTCAGCAATAGGAAATGAAATCAGCCAAAAAAGAAGTCTACGCTCATCACTCGTAGCGCTTTTCTAATATTCAAGAATTTGATTTTATCTAAACTTTTAGTCAACGTATCAGCTAAATTTAATGTTGAATCAATTTTTATAATATCAATTATTTTCATTTCATAATTCTCGTTTACGTAGTGATATTGCACTTCAATGTGCTTGGAATTCTTTGTAAAATTTCCAAATTTTGCAATCGCTATTGCACCTGAATTATCTTCATACATTTTTATTGGAGTTTGTAATTTTATATAAAAAATGTCGCTTAGCAAATTTTTTACAAATAAGACTTCTGTAACAGCTTCTGACATAACTGTATACTCTGCTAAAGTTGAGCATTTTGTGACTGTACTTTGTTTATGTGTTTTCCAAAAGATCAGGTTTCCATATAATCGAATAATAAAGCCGCTTGTAGATTTCCTGTCTATGTTGTCACCTGCATAATCTGAGTCTACCATGCAATCTAATATATTGCTTTTTACATTATCATAATAAGTTAATTTCAGATCTTTTGTTTTAACAAGATATTTTAGCACTCATCATTGCATACTTAAAATGAGTTTCGTTATAGCAACTTTGGTAGCGACTTAAATAATTTACGCTATATGTTATATCTGGCCTTGTGCCTGTATTAATATATAGTAATTCGCCCACTAGATTTCTATATTTAATACTTTGATTTATTTCGCTAGCTTGTTCTAGTCTTAAATTTGTCTCCATCGGAGTATCGTATAGTTTAGCATTTTCTAAATTGTATTTTGTAGCCAACGATTCTATATACTTGGTTTGACTTAGAGTCAATTTATTTCCTTCGTTTCCTACAATTTCAATAGCAATATTGCTACAATATTACAGAAACATCATTTTACAATACCTCTGTGGCGAGTGTCGAAGACATAAAATATTTCTGCAATATTTGTGAAATATTACCGCGACACTCGATATTGCAAAGAATATTCCGAAGTATTATTTCAATATTTCAGTGATATTGCTATAATGTATACATATCCGTGGAATATTCAATATTAATATTACTGCAATATTACAGAAACATCATTTAACAATATTTTTGTGATGTAAGTGTTGCGGACATTAAATATTGCTAGAATATGAAAGAAAGATTGCTGTGACACTCGAGGCAATATTCCAAAGTAATATTTCACTATTTGTGTGATATTGTTGCAACATATCTGGGTTGCATGGGATAGTCATTTTTCTAATCGAAACAACACTTCAAAATATGTTTGATCTAATTTTCAAATTTTAAAGATGGCGGATTCAAAATGGCGGGCGAATTTTTCGAGAAATGTCGCGTTTTTCATTATAAAAACTGAATAGCAGTGTATATTCATGCTTCATCTATGTCGTTTCACGTTTTAGCACGTTTTTATATAAGCAAAAAAGCGGACATACCCTGAGCACATCAAGAATTTTATATGATTAGTTTTAGATCAAAATATAAGCGGAAAAACAATTCTTAATTAATTCGTAATGAATACAATATATTGATTAAGAACTCTTTTATAATACTTAGAAAAGAGTTATAATACTTCTAAGTTCTAACTCTTTTATAATACTTAGAAAAGAGTTCTAATAGAATCCTTTTCAAGAATTCTTAAAATATTCAACCCGATTATCTTTGCTGCCTGGGGTAGCCTATATTCTTAAAACCATAAATCCCTAAAGTATTATGAGTTTAACATTTTAGGGATTTATGGATTTGAAGTATTTTGTCTTTCTGTGATATTTTGTATTTATATAAATTGTTAAACTATTGGCTGAGTTACATGAGTTACATTAACTGAGAATAGATAAGATTTATTAAATCTGCAGAAAATTAGCTAATGAATGTGTCTAAATTAAATACTTTGTAATTTTGTCGTTCTCGTTAATGATTTGTCTAATTATCTATTAAAATAGCTCGTACATACACGGTGTTCAAAAAACTTACATGACCAGTATTCCTTGTACAGAATCGCATTCAAATCACTTATTCCCTTTTGGCATTTTTCGTAATTATGGCTAATTATCGAGTTATGGTTAATTAAAAACTCCGATAATTATCCAATTAGCGCTGATGTATGGGGCTTTCTTGAACGAGGAGAGCGGCTTGGGCATCAAGTTCCCCTTCGCTCGCTGCTCCGACGCTTAACCATGCTTCCCCACTTCGCTGGCCCGCCGGCGCACGGTCACGCAAGCACACTCGCGCGGCACCGCCGCTCACTTTTCCTCGAGGATCTTTTCGCTCTAAGATCCTCGAGAGAAAAGCAACCGAGTGCGTCCATTTTTTTTTGTAGCAGCGAGGAAAAGCGTGCACACTGCTCGACTCTCATGGGGATCTATTTGCTCTAAGATTGCTGAGAGAAAAGCAAGTGAGTGCGCCCGTTTTTCCCCATTTATTTGCAGCAGCATATTTGTCTTAAGTGCTGTTGACCTAACCAAATTCTCAAGAGGAGGGAGGTCTAGCAACAACTAAAGCTTTCAGTGGTGTAGACCTTCTAGCTCCCGTTATACCTCTTGTCACCATCCCTTGCATTCTGTCTAAAAGTAAGTTTCCCTTTTTTAATTTGCAACGAGGCCACCAAGCAATGGCCCCATGCAAGAGCCTCGGTCTGAGGACCGCCGTGTAGAGCCATAAGATCATCCTGGGTTTCAGACCCCAGGTTGCGCCAAAAGCTCTTCTGCATGCCCAGATAGCCGTGAAGCTCCTTTTCTTGCTCTCCAAATGTTTCCTCCAGTTCAGGTTCGAGTCGAAAATCACCCCCAAGTACTTTGCCTCGTGAGACAAGGAGAGTGTTTTCCCGAATAGCTTATTGGGTTTTATTGACCTAACCTTGTATTTGGTGGTGAAGTTTACTAGTATCGTCTTTTAAGGATTAACGGACAGTTCAACTTCCTTACATCAAGCCTATACTATTCCTAATGCAAAATTCATTAGGCCTGACAACGTATACTCGTCCTGTCTTCTAATCAAGATCAAAACGTCATCCGCACATGCCTGAGCGTTTATGCCTGCTTCGTTTAGCCTAACCAATAGTTCGTTCACAACAAGAGATCATTCGGTGGGCGAGAAGATCCCTTCACACCTGGCCACCTCTTATCGCAGACCCCTTTAGCCTTCCTACGTTACCCGGTAAATCCCAGTTCGTCTTCCTGGGAATTCTTCACGTCTGATCATCCTTGTTCAACTCACCCAGTTCAAAGCGGATCTGCTCGTGGTCAGACATGGAGACCTCTTCCGATACCCTCCATCTCCGAACCTTTGGGAAGATACCCCTCGTTGCCTGAGTGATGTCGATAACCGCCTCCTTCTTGTTGTTTCTGAAAGTCGGAACTGTACCTATTGAGGATGTCAAGATCCGTCGTGCAGAGATACTCCAAGAGTTTCTCATCTCGGTCGTTGCAGTTTGAATAACATCCCTGCCCTTTCTGCGGCAGTCATCTACTCTCACTTCCTCGGGAGGAGAGTCCTTTGCACTTTGGGAGGAGTCCTTTCCCACGTGAAAAACTTTTGTAAAGTTTTTATAAATATTTTATAAGAACCTTTTTATAAACTTTTTATAAAAAATTGGTCATATAAAATTTTTATAAAATTAGTATAATGATTTATAAAAATATATTTGATAAATTTATAATAAGGTTTTTATAAAATTTAAAAAAAATTGTAAAGAAATTATTTATTTTATTTATTTGAAGGTGTATTTATTTAATGTTTACGACGTATAACTATGCTTTACAACGTGTAAAGCATAAATAAGGGTTATTTATCACCATTTTAACAAATCATAATTGAAGGATATATATAATTGAAGGATACATTAGACTGATCTGCTTCATTAGGAAGGTTTGACACGCCTTTTCAATCGTTTAGATGCTGCTAAACTTATAAATTATTATAACATTACATAAACTACTGTTATTATAACTAAGTCACTACATGTATTTGACGCACTAACTTCATTCGTATCCTGCATTAATTCGTGCATACTTAGCAGATGTCCCAAACACAAATCCAAAGTATTTTGCAGTTTTTTTATATATCAAATATATTTTGTGACGCGGGGTACTACGGGGTACCTCCGCGTCGTCGCGAGCTGGCGCGAGCGGGCGCGAGCGCGGTTTTGGGTGAGGCTAAGCCGGCGCGCACGGAAGAGATTGCCAGGTGGGCAATCTCGAGAGATTCTCTCGAGCCTTCATCAAGGAAGGACGCGTGCGTGTGTGCGAACCGGGCGCGAGCGAGACCCGAGGGTGAGGACGTCATCGAGGACGACGAGCGAGTGTGCGAGGAAACAAGAGCAGCGCGAGGACTGACCGTGGCTGCCGTATCTGTAAGTACCGCCCGACTATTTGTGCAAGTGCGGGCGTGTACGCAGCGAGGAGTCGAGGAGCGCCACGACTCCAAATCAGAACATCGTTCGGCGAAAGCGCGGAAACGATTTCCCCCGCTCTATCTCTCTCTCTCTCTCTCTCTCTCACTCTGCGGCAGATCGTGATCGCGGACTCTCGTGCGGCGACAGACGCGGCTCTCGTGGACGAGCCGTCGCGTGGTCGAACATCGGGACATCGAGGTCAGATTCATCGCGTATCGCGTGGAACGGGCAACGGCCTGCTCCTAAACACATCTGTTTGTTTACACGGGGCGAAGTCGCCGCTCCGCGTAAACACCACCGATCGCGGGTCGCGCGATCAGCCGGCGAATTTTCGGCGCGGCCAAGAATTTGTAGGAGCGCGCGCGTTGCGTTACGTTTTGAACTATTTACAAATCTGATATCAGATTTTCAAATTTCAAAATGGCGAATACAATATGGCGGAAAATTTTTGATATACTTGCTTTTTTTCTCGAAAATTGATTTTAACGATTATGAAAAAGTATACTCGGGGGTTTTCGGGGTCGCTGATTACAAATCTAATATCAGATTTTCAAAATTCAAAATGGCGAATCCAATATGGCAGATTTTATTTCATAAATTTATTGTTTGTCTCGAAAACTGACGTAGATCAGTATCGAGATGTGTACTCGGGCGTTTTTGGGATCGCTAATCATGAATCTGTTTTTATATTTTGTATCTTCGAGCTAGAAAATTTAAATATCAAGTAAAAAATTCATAATTTATTTCATTTTTGAAAATAACGTATCATCTTCTGCCATTATAAAAAATGTTGCCCAATTCTCACCGCGGGGAGGTAGATGATCACCGAGAATCTTTTTTTTGTTTCTTTTTTCTTTATTTTTTTCTTTTTTGTTAATTTTTGTTTCACTTTTTTTTTAGTTGAATCATAGTATTATATTTACTATTATTTACTTTTGATGTGAAAGTTCAAAGCAAGTAGGACAGTAGTATAATTCACAACTCTTACAAACATAAAAACTTCTTTTACCATATCGCTTTGAATAATTTTTATAACTACCAGTGTGAGTCATAACATGTTTATCCAATTTCTCGGATGACAAGTATTTTTTAGCAACACTGAAGGCAAAATCTTTGATTGCTAGCTTCTTGTTACTTGAACATGCAGTATTCCATATAATGGTAGCATTTGTGAGGGATGATTAAATGATTCTTATAAATATGATCCATGTCCATTTCTTTGATCTAAATATGGGCATTACTCTGTTGCAATACATATACAAATCGACACCTCCCATAAATTGATTGTAAGTAGTTACAGCTTTGTGAAATGGAATATAATGGGGAATGGAATATTTCCTTTTTCTCTGATGTATCGTTTGACTAAGGTCTCTGGCGTGGCACCAGTAGCTGTAGATAAAACGTTAACAATTTTAGAGTCCTTCAGTGTAATTAGATTGAGCCCGCTATTCTTATCATCCTTTACAGCATATGTACCTTTAGGTGCATCTTTAGCAATGGAATTTTGTTCCTTTATACGATTAGCTTTTACTGTACCAGTCGCGCGTAAGCCTCCTTTCATAAGATGAACAAGTAAATCGGGACAACAGAACAAGTTATCAAAATAAATGTGATACATACTTAATTTTTTGGGAGAGATATTTAAAGTAAGTTGTTCTAACATTTTAAGAACAACTCGACTACCCATGTTGCATTTTGGTAAAATGTTGCTTACTTTCGAGTTTTTTCCACAACAAATGTCACAATCGAATAAGTATCCATTTGCCGAACACAATGCCCATAACTTTATACCATGCCTAATAGGCTTACCTTTTATAAATTGCTTCAAAGAACTTCTTCCAAAGTATTTGCACATCATTTCGTCAAAACATAGAGCAGTTGAAAACACCCCAAATTTTCTATGATTTTTCCTAAGAATGTCAAACATTGGTCGAACTCTCCATTTCTTATCATCCAAATCAGCATTTTCTGGATTATGGTATTTTATTTTGGATTTTATCTTTTCTAATTTATTGCGACATATTGCATTTGCAACTTTAGTAGATCTCAAATCTGAATCAACTCCTGAACTGAAAAAAGAGACCAATAATCTCTTCGAGCCAATCTTTTATTGAAAGTGGAGTAAATAAGTATTCCTATAAATGCATCAAAATCTTTAAGATTCAAATCCAATCCATTTATTTTAGAACAAACTATTACATGTTCTTTCAATTCTTTTGAAAAGAAAAATTCAATCAGTTCTGTGAGCGAAGATGATAAAATCAGTTTTTTATCTTAATTACTAAACAGAATCACATTCTGAAAAGGCTCTGTACATTTTTTTTTCTCCATTTTCCCATTAGTATTCGTGATTTTTCTCAAGTTTTTGTTGTGATTCTGAGTATTTTTGAGCCATTTCACGGAAACTAGAATTAAATGATTCACCCAATTCATCATCCGAATTCTCTTCATCAAATTCATCTTCATCTAAACTACTTTCCCTTTCACCACTTTTGTCTTCAGAATCGTCAAAATCATCAGAATCACCAGAATCATTGGCATTAGGAACAACGATCCTTTGAATATGATCGCCACGATCAAGTAATTCATTCTTCTCCTGAGAATTACCCTCTTCAGAAAAATCTGAATGTGTGTTTTATCTCGCTATTTTTCTAGGCATTGTTGCAAGTAATAATATAAAAAATACCTATCAAATACAAACCCTATACAACTTCTTTTTACTATTATTTTCAAAAGATGAAAATAGCAGTGATAAATTATGAAACTGTTACTAAAATAAAATCAGTGAAATGGTTTTCCAGATATTATCAACATAACTTTTAAAAGGATTACAAAATATTGCTGGAGGGAGAGAAAAATTATGCCAAAAAGTACATGATAAAAGTTGACAGTAAAGATTATAATCGTCTTGCCAGAAAAGTGGCAATTCCGATCATTGCTAATGATATCTATTTGAATAGAACAAGAATTATAAAATAAAAAAAAAACTGAAAATGATAACTTTTATTTTATTATATTGGCACAAAGATTTTTTTGACTTTTGGTAATTGAATATTTTCAATCAACGATGATGGCAGTATATTTTTCAGAATTCCTAAGAATATGATCTTTTTGTAGAAAATACGTTCTTTGCAAAAAATCGAAAAAATTATAAATTTTTAGATCGAATTTACAAAATATAAAAATAGATTCATGATTAGCTATCCCAAAAAACGCCGTGTACACATCTACGTTAGTTTTTAAGAAAAATGAAAAATTTATGAAATAAAGTTCTCCATATTGGATTTGTCATTTTGAATTTTGAAAATCTGATATCAGATTTGTAATCAGCGACCCCGAAAACCCCCAAGTATGCGTTTTTATCAATATATAAATAGCCCAAAACTTGGTAAACTAAAAAGAACTGTTTATAGCACCTGCCTTATCGATAATTTTTTTGTATTATTCATTTTAACAGCCCGCCATTACAAAAAAAAAATTTTAATAAAATCCTTGTACATCCTTTGAAAGAGTAACATCTAATAACTATATTTGCATGGTTATAACAATAAAAAAAAATTGGATCCAACTGAAATGGGACGTTTTTGTAAAAAAAAATCAGAAGAAAATCGCATTTTTTAATGAAAAGGTGTAAAAAAACAATATAAATAATTTTTTTACAGCTTTCTAAGTAAGCCTATCAAGTAGAGCGGATCAAAATACACAAAAGAATACTTGCCTGAATAAGAAATACTTAAGACTTCATTAAAATTTAGAAGCTGAAAGTCAAAGTAAAATTTTACGTTATTTGGGCATTAATGGGTTAAAAAAAAAAGATCGAAAAATAGTGTATTTTTTTTAATAATGAATTTTTTTATATATATAATTTTTAACATTAATTTCATATTTGCTATTGGGAAGAGCAAGTCTTGAACTTCAAAAATGTATCCCTTTAAAATTT
Organism: Sycophila sp. Sp_5; assembly: GCA_018906775.1. Classification (NCBI taxonomy): domain Eukaryota; kingdom Metazoa; phylum Arthropoda; class Insecta; order Hymenoptera; family Eurytomidae; genus Sycophila; species Sycophila sp. Sp_5. The sequence continues at coordinate 66,093 of JACCID010000318.1, read as the reverse complement.
TTCAGTTACGAATAGCATAAGTTACACGGTCTTAAAGGCCGATGTATCATTTATGCCATTTTGGGCTTTAAATCCCGCAACAGCATTGTCAACCGGCACTACTAGATCGAAGGGGATTTTTCGCCAGATATAGGGCAGTCGGTCCGATCGGCTACACCGTGACCCGGACACCTGTCCTGTCTGGTGGCCTAGCTGTATCATCAGTTTATCCCCTATACCCGCAGCGCTTCGCCAAGATGCTACTCCCTCCAGGTCAGGACGGCCCAGCTGTCGCCACCGGGAGCCTCCCTGCCGTATAAGTGTAGGTGTACGTGCGTGTATCGTGGGGCCCCATCCAACCGCCACGAGGGTTATTCCTTGCTCGCCTCGTCAGTCTTAGTCACATGCTTATCCGCTCTGAAGGCAGATACGAGCACCTCATGTCCCGGAAAACGCCTTGAAGTCCACGGATGCCTTCAGGCTTTTCCTACAGTACGACAACATACAAACGCCATATTCACGTGAAAAGCCCTTTTTACGGGGAGTCAATCATACACATGAAGAGCCCTTTTTACGTAGCCCTTAGAGCGAAAAGATCCACGAGGAAAAGTGAGAGGCGGTACCGCGCGAGTGTGTTTGCGTGTCCTTGCGCCGACGGGACAGCAAAGTGGAGGAGCATGGTCAAGCGTTGGAGCAGCGCGCAAAGGGGAACCTCACGACCGAGCCGCTCTCCCCGCTCGAGAAAGCCCCGTCCGCGCGCTGATTGGCTAATTATCGGAGTTTTTAATTAAACATAGGGATTCTATTAGAACTCTTTTCTAAGAATTATAAAAGAGTTCTTAATCAATATATTGTATTCATTACGAATTAATTAAATATGCTTTTTCCGTTTATATTTTGATCGAAACCTAATCATATAAAATTCTTGAAGTGCTTAGGGTATATCCGCTTTTTTGCTTATACAGAATAATAGTTAAATTCGTAAAGAATCGCTCTCTTTAAAAATGTATTCATGGAGAATGATAAATGAAATCTCTATACACTCATATACAGAGTACATAAAGTATACTTATTGAGTTCTTTGGCGCAGCATCTACAAATACTACGAAATTTACGTAAAGTGTACTACAAGTGCTTTTGGAACTCTCATGACATTTATTTATGAATATATTCTTGCTAACCGTAATTCATTAAAAGATCAGAATGAGTTTATACAGTACTCTAATAGAATACTTTCAAATTAGTATTAGAAATTCTATAAGAACACTAATTTCAGTACATTATTTTAAGTAAGAAAGGATTCATGAGCAGATCGTAAAGGGTTCGGAAACAGATCTTTATGAATGCCTTATAAGATTTACAAATATATTTAATTATGCAATTGAAAATAACTAAGTAAATGTATGACCTAGATCTATTACTCATGTAACTGTGGAATTAAGTTAAATAACTTTCTAGAAGTTATATTTGCTTAAGTAAATAAACAAAAAGTGAAACGAAAACGAAAAGTCAGTTATTTTTTGAACACCGTATATATCGTGGCCTTAAAAACTCACCAAACTGCCTTATTGTCGATTTATTTGGGTTAGTGGCCATACCTCGCAAAATACATGGTATACATGGTATCCCATTTTAACCGCCCCACGCGAATCACTCTGAAAATATTGTAACGAAGGTATTGCTCGGCAAGCGCGAGCAATAGCTTGGTCACACATAAGTCGGTACGCGACGCGCGTATACAGGGTGTTCGAAATGTTCCGGACCCCCCACTTATAACATAAAGTAAGCATTTTGGAAAAAAATGTTAAATACAAAAGTTGTTAAGTTTTGAAGGTTGAACTAAATGATGACCTTGGATTTGCTATTGGTTATCATTTTCAAGGTCATTTAAAGGTCATCTTCAGTTTTTTAAATAGGGACCCCTATTTTTTATTTCAGATTCTGAAAGAGCACAAAATTTTACATCTGGATATGTACCCACGTTATGGCTCAAAATGACCTACAGAGGTCATTTAGTGGTTAAATGATTATTTAGTAGCAGAAAGCCAAGAAATCCCGATTATTAAGAACTTTGAGCGTATCTGACCAATACTAAAGTAATTTGATTTTGCAAGACAAACTTTATGGTGGCGTTAAATTGACATTGCCCCTGATTTTCAAGGTCATTTGAAGGTTAACTTTAGTGCTCCAAATTAAGCCTCCTAGTTGTAATTCTCCATTTTGCACCAGCGCTAAATTCTGCATTAGGATTGTAGAAGGTGTAATTGACACTGACGTAAAATAAGCCTTAGGCCAGACAACCACATAACTCGGGCGAGAAAATGATAAATAAAAAAATGTCTAATCAAAATAAGCCTTAGGCCCAACAACTACATACCTCGGGGGGGAAAATGATAAATAAAAAAATGTCTAATCAAAATAAGCCTTAGGCCCAACAACTACATACCTCGGGGGAGAAAATGATAAATAAAAAAATGTCTAATCAAAATGAGCCTTATTGCTCAGGCACGGGAGGTACAACTAATTAAGGTAACATCATGGGTGATCCAGCCAACTAAGGCAAGACCATCGGCGGCCCAGCCTACTAACACAAGAACACTAGCGGCCCAGTCAGCTAAGGCAGGACTATCGGCGGCCCAGCTAACTAAATCAAGACAGTGGACTATTCGCCCAAACTGAATTTTTTTAAAATGTCGTTGACAGGAACTTTTTACAACAACTGTTCAAATTGTTGCCCATTAACAGTTTGGCAATGTGCTAACCGATTGTAAAAGGCTGCAACAACATTTCGCAAGATTTGCTGAGGTATCAAGTCTATTTCATCAGTGATTCTTTGGCGTAATTCATCCAAGTCACGTGGTTTTATAACATAAACTTTATCCTTCAAGTATCCCCAAAGAAAGTAATCAAGAGGCGTTAGGTCTGGGGACCGAGGTGGCCATTCAATTGTACCTCTCCGCCCAATCCATCTATCATGAAATGTTGCATCTAAATATCGGCGAACATGAATACCGTAGTGTGCAGGAGCACCATCCTGTTGGAAGTAAATTTCGTCCAGATTTCCATCCGTTAAATTCCGTATAGCAGGTATAATTTGGTCTCGAAGCATGTTTTCATACATTGCAGCATTTAAATTACCTTCAATAAAGAAAGGGCCAAGTACTCTTCCATTAAATATGCCAGCCCAAACATTTACTTTTTCAGGATGTTGCGTGTGGTCCGCTCTCATCCAATGTGGATTGATGTTACTCCAGTATCGACAATTATGTCTGTTCACTGTTCCGCTTAACTCAAACGTGGCTTCATCAGAGAAAACAATGTTATTGAGGAGCAAAGGATCATCAGATATCATTTGCATCATTACATCAAAAACTCTACCCTTCTATCAAAATCATCTTCAGATAATTCCTGTACCAACTTTAATTTGAAAGGATGCCATTTGTTGAGTTTCAAAATTTTGTGCACAGATGCAGCTCCCATTTCATGCTGTTGTGCACAACGTCTGATGCTGCAATGGGGGTCCTCAATAAATGATTGTAATACGTCTAAGCTCTTTTTATCATTAGACGATGATTTGGATCTACCTGATTTAGGACGATCTTTAATACCACCTGTCTCTTCAAAACGTCTAATTGTACGAATTACGGTACTTTTTGAAATAGGGTTGTTTTCTTCAACTCTGAATGTTTCATTGAATAAACGCTGTACCTGTTTGTAACCTCTCTCTTGATCACCCCACCCTCGCATCATCAACAAAGATATTCTTTCTTGTTCAGTAAGATGTGCCATTTTTCACTACGATTAAAAGTACAATTATTGAAAATTAATACAATTATCTGAATTTCGAAGTAAGAGAACTTCACTTAACTCTTGAAAACAGAAAAGTAAATAGGAGTAAACAATTGTTAATTAACAATTATAAATGAACTGATTCCTAAAAAGAATAGTGAGCAAAATCTTCTAAGGTACAAGTAACGATCCTGAAAATGCTATGAATCATGCGTAGAAACTCGTAACCCTTGCAAAAAATTATTGCAATAAAAACTGTTCATGTAAAACGGTTAGATTATTTTGCTTTTGAAATTAATAACCCCCAAGTGTCCTATGTAGATCATTTCGAGCCATGACGTGGATATTGTACATATCTCCAGACCTAAAATTTAATGCTCCTCCAGAATCCGGAATACAAAATGAGTCCCTTTTTAATAAGCTGAAGATAACTTTCAAATGACCTTAAAAATGAAGGCCAATTTTAAAGTGACCATAAAGTTCGTCCTAGAAAATCAAATTATGTACTTTAGTATTAAAGTACGAAATTTTTTTTTCTTTTCGTCAAATACACCCAAAGTTCTTAATAATCGGGATTTCTTGGCTTTCTGCTACTAAATAATCATTTAACCACTAAATGACCTCCGTAGGTCATTTTGAGCCATAACGTGGATATATATTCAGATGTAAAATTTTGTGCTCTTTCCGAATCTGAAATAAAAAATAGGGGTCCCTATTTAAAAAACTGAAGATGACCTTTAAATGACCTTAAAAATGATAACCAATAACAAATCCAAGGTCATCATTTAGTTCAACCTTCAAAACTTAACAACTTTTGTATTTAACATTTTTTTCCAAAATGCTTACTTTATGTTATAAGTGGGGGGTCCGGAACATTTCGAACACCCTGTATAAGATATTAATATTATTGGGTGTTTTCAAGAGAATAAATTGCAATGTGTTGCTCTATAAAAAGAGGTTAACTTTATTATTTTGTACAATCATATTATTTAACATTGTAACGGGGCCGCCCCTGGTCCTCACCGACGTCCCTCGGTGCGGCTGTGTGCAGCAGCGTGCTGCACACGTGCGATGCCATGCGCTACAAACGCCGGGAGAATTCGAACTCCCGGCTTTCTCGAGCTCAGCTGAGCTCGAGCGCGTGCTGAAAAGGACTCGCGAAAATCCTCTGCGCCGGCTTGCTCCCGGTCGCAGTTCACGGGGAAAACGGACGTTGGCTAAGGAAAATTAATCTGAGTCGCGTGTAAAATATACGGATTTATTTCGCGTTCACTATTTCGTACGACGGTACACAAACGCGATGTAAACAACCGCGGTCGCACAGGTCGAGGAAATTCGCGGTCGCACGCGACGTTCGGGCCGATGCCCTCGCACCAACACACGCACACACTCAAAAACGAACGCTGCGCCGCTCGCAAACTCGAGGAGATATACTGGACACGTCTGTCCAGGATACGCGCACTCCTCTTACCTCGAACAGTCGGCCGACCTCGCAGACTCTCTCTCTCACTCAGTACTCCGCTCGGCTGTTCCACCGCTGTCTCCGAAGCAGTGTCTCGCTGCCGCTGTCTTTCGAGCACCGTCTGCTGCTGCTGCTGCTCACCGTCGCGATCGACCTCCTTCCTCGGGCACCTTCTCCTCAGCTTCCTCGCAAAACTCTCCGAAAAACTCACGAAACCGGTCTAACACGTGTTTTCCGCGCGAGAACCACCAGGAACATGGCGGCTGCCGCGCAAGCCCGCGCGGAGCGCCACTCCTTCCTTCTCTCTCTATCTCGCGCGCCTCCTACCTACCTGTGCGTTTCTCGCTCGCACTCACTCGAGCTCGCTCTCCGCGAGCAGCTGACGAGCCGTGACACCCCCCCCCCCCAGACGTCGCTAGACTCCGATTTGCGTTCGTCTGATACTAAGGAAAGGGATGAGGTAGTGTTTTGGCTAATTACTGCGCGAGATGTATCCTTTTAGGTTTTTTTTTCCTCTTTTATTATCTTTTCTCTACATAGCCCGGGGGCAGGTGCTGCTGGAAGTAAGGGCCGTCGCTCGGTGTCCTCACCCCCAAGCACCCACAAATAGTGCACCAGCGCACCTTGCCCCCGGTCTTCTTCCTGGGGACTTCTCCCTCGTAACCCCACAGCCCCGTCACTGGATTGAAAGTGGGCGGTGGGATATTGGCGTACTCCCCGGCGTCACCTTCCGCACGGGAGCTCTTCTATCTTGAGGTCGGGCGGATTTTCTATCCCGAGTGGCATCTGCCATCGGGTCGGGAGCATGCGGGCGGCGTAGCTGAGGCTCCGGACGATTGAGCTCAGCGATGGGTTCGGAGCATGGCTTTTTGAGGCCTTCACGTGCCTCTGCCTCCCGCCGCTGCGCCTTCTCTAGCTCTCGCCGGAGCCTATAGGCCTCGCTATGCGCCTTCTCCCATTTTTCCTCCGCCCTTCTTCTGGCCTCTTCTACTTTGGCCTTGGCCTCTTCCTCGGCCTTCTTCTTTTTGGCCACCCGGTCGGTTCTGGATTTCTCCATAGCCGCTAAGTCTTCCCTCCGGTTGGCCACCCTCGAGGGCCAGAGCTCTGCTTTTACGCGCGCTTCTTCTCCCCTTTCGAGGAGAACGTCCAGCGCCGCGTATGCTCTTTTCTCCCTCTCGAGGGTAGCGTCGGAGGCTTTCTTCGCCTCCCTAACCTCGGCCACGACTCGAGCCACGTGCTCTTCAATCTTTAAGTCGCTCCAGGCCGAGGTGTCTACGGCAGCTGCCGTAGACGTGGGAGTCGATAGCCTCCATTCCTCCGGAGTTTGTGACTCGCGGCTCACCAGCTCTTTAATCGGAGCTGGTGTCGGAATCGCTTCCGACGCGGGTGGCTTCTTCTGCTCCTCTTCGGGAGCCCTGACCACCCCAGTGGAGGTTGAGGCAACTGCCTCATCCACCTCGATCTTCTCTATCGAGACCTTGGTTTTGGCGAGCACTTTTTCTTGGTGCTCGCTCACCAAGGTATCTCGTTAAAGGTGGATTGCCTCCATGAGGTTGGCCAGGACCTCCCCAGCCGGCGGCGTCTCCTCCTGGGCGAATGCCCAGTTGATGGCCTCTGACATCAGCTGCTCCGCCCTCTCCAGATCCACCTGAATCATCCATTTGGCGTCCATCTGAAACAGAAAATTCCGGGGCGTCTCTCATGATCTAGCTTTTGCATGAGCACGCGTCCGTCTCGGCGTTGCTTCGCCGTGCCCGTTAGTGGCCTTTTCTAGTTTCCTAGGTCTATCAGGACGCCTTTTCGCTGTTGCCGACTCGGTTGGCTTTGTGTTTCGTGGTTTTCCTTGGATTACTGTTATTGTTGTCTTCCTTGGTCTGCCACGCTTCCTCTTTGGTACTGCTGTACCGCGCTTCTCTCCCACATTTGGAGTCGCCTTTGCAACCAGTTCAGCGCCCTGAACTGTCGGATTGCTGTCCGCAAACGCCTGTTCTGCTTCTTTACCGCTTAGAGTCGCATTTGCAACCGGTTCGGCGCCCCGAACCGTCGGATTGCTATCCGCCACCGCATCCCTCGGAGGTTGAAAAGGATCATCTTCATCTTCACCTGATGCCTCAGGCTCTTCATGAAAATGTTAGTACTTCAGGTCCTTTGCATGGACCACTAGATCTACCATTCCCTCTCCATCTACGAGGTCATAGGTGTTTGCACCTCTAGTCGCCGTTATAAGGTGTGGGCCGCTATACTTTGGCGCTAGTTTGGCCGCCACACCTTGCATTGCCGAAGACAGCACTCGGTTTCTTTTCCAAACCATTTCCCCTACTTGGAACTCAGCCGGACGGTGCTGTTTGTTATAATAGCCTGCTTGTCGCTCCTGGGCCGATTTAGAGTTTTTCCCGGCCCATTCTTGGAGATCCCTCAAGTCTGCCATCTTGTCCTGCCAATTCTCCATGGCTTGTTGGCTGGATTTCTGTGTGGCAGCTGCCTCCTGTTCACGCTTGAGGGTCCTAGGCGGTATTGGTTGCCTGCCATAGAGAAGCATTGCCGGACTAACCTTTGTGGAGCTTTGCTTGGACGTATTCATAGCGAATGTCACTTCTGCAACTTTTTCGTCCCATCGATTGTGCCTCTTTTCAATGTAGAACGCTATCATAGTCTTGATAGTCCTATTCGTCCTCTCCACCGGGTTAGCCTGAGGGTGATATACGGGAGTGTTTGTGTGGTATATATTCCGATCCTTGAGGTATTCGTCCACCATCTTGTTTTTGAATTCTGTCCCATTGTCGGACAAGAACACCTCAGGCACGCCAAATCGTAGGACAATTCTCTCATTAAATTCCTTTACGATTGTCTTGGCATTTGCCTTTCGGATCGGAATCACCTCTATCCATCTAGTGAATAGATCCTGGAATATTAAGATGTATTCAAAGCCCTTGGCCGTTCTAGGTAATGGAGCTGTGATGTCACTGGCCACCACCTGCCAAGGTCTTTGGATCTCCCGTATTCCCATCAGTCCTGCTGGCAATCTCTGCTCCACTTTGCACTGTTGGCAAATGCCACACTTGCGAACATAGTCTCTAACATGTTCGTAATATCTCGGCCAATAATAAAGTCGATCTACTCGATCGAAAGTCTTTTCTCGACCTAGATGACCTGCCTCTGGTGCGTCATCTGGGACCACGTTTAATGTACCTTTTCTGTGTTTTATCGTAAGGTCGTGGCCCTGGAGTTCCAGCGCCCATCTCGCTAATCTGTTGGTCGGAATCTTCATAGTCTGTAGCCATTTCAAAGAGTTGTGGTCCGTCACTACCTTGAGCGGATACCCTTCGATATACGGACGGAATTTCTTTATTGCCCACACGACTGCTAGGCATTCCCGTTCCGTCACGGTATAATACCGCTCCGCTGGTATAAGCGTTCTACTGGCAAATTCTAGCACTCTTTATACTCCCTCGATTTCTTGGAGTAGAACGGCCCCTTTGCCAGTATCGCTTGCATCTGTGTGGACGATGTATGGTCCGATCTTGTGCGGTCTTTGCAGAACCGGTGCTGACATTAGCAGGCACTTTATCCTTTCAAAGGATTCCTCTTGCTCTTCGCCCCAATCATACTTGGTGTCTTTCTTTAGGAGACGCGTCATTGGTTCCGCTATTTCAGCAAAGTTTTTTATAAACTTCCGATACCATGACGCCATTCCCATAAATCTCCTCAGTTGCTTAATATTCTTGGGAGCCGGATATTCTTTGATGGGTTCAATCTTAGCTGGGTCGGGTCGAACACCATCTCTATTGACCAGGACTCCCAAGTATCTCACCTCCGACCGACAGAAAACGCTTTTCTCTTTGTTGACTGTCACTCCGGCTTCCTTTAGCCGGTTTAACACAATCTTTATGTGTCGGAGGTGTTCTTCAAACGACTCTGAGGCGATGATGATGTCATCCAAATAGGCGAAAGCAAACGGCTCTAAATCGTTGCCGATTAGGCTATCTATAAACCTTTGAAAAGTTGCGCCCGCATTGGACAAACCAAACGGCATCCTTTTCCACTGGAACAATCCCAATCCGGGTACCGTGAAAGCCGTTATCGGTTTTGCTCTCTCAGTCAGCGGTATTTGATGGTACGCTGAACTGAGGTCCAATGTCGTTATGAACTTTGCCCGCTTAATCTTCCGTAGTATATGGTCCATATATGGCTGTGGATATGCATCTCTATCCGCAAGTGCGTTTACTTTGCGGAAATCGATGCACATCCTTCTCTTGCCGTTCTTTTTCTTGACCATAACTATCGGACTGGACCAAGGACTGTTAGGCGGCTCTATGACTTCTTGCGCTAGCATCTCTTTGACTTGCCTGTGCATCTCTTCTTCGATTTTCGGCGAAACCGGGTAGTATTTCTGTTTTACCGGTTTCGCCGATTTGACATCAATGTCATGCTCTACCAGGCTTGTCATTCCTAGTCGCCCTGGCATTTCATTGAGGATGTTGTCTACCATCTCATAGACTTGTCGTTTTTTCTCTTCCGACACATCCTCTAACCCAACTGAAGCTAGGGCTGAAATTTCGCCAGCAACTGCTGCGACTTCTAGCGCTACGTAGGTGTTGTCTTCTTTGAAGAACAGTCTGTCTAAATCCGGGTCCAAGACGGCATGGAACTCCCGGATGAAATTTACAACTACGTAGCAGTCCTCGTCTAATCTGGGCAATATTGCTACCCGGATGTCCTTGGTTATGCCTGCTACCGATAACGGTAGCAGGACATGTCCAATCAAGGGGCAGCGCCTTCCGTCTGCTAGCCGCACCTATCCCGCTTTGGCTTTGGATATACTCCGGCCGAGGCTGGTGGCAATTCTGAGCCCTATCGGTCCCATGACCGTGCACGAGGCTCCAGGGTCATACAATGCCCTCATCCGATAGTTTTCTATTTCTATCGGAAGCCACCATCTTGTCTCGTCCTCGGCTTGGTAGTCTATTCCACCAACTTCTCCTTCAGAGATGTCCTCCCAGGATCCTTTGTCGGATTCTTCCTGGAAGGTTTCCGTTATCTTCGGATCTATTTCCGGCATTCTCGGCCGTTCCTCCTCTGAAGGAGTTCTCCCTTCCTCAACATGAGGATGAGAGACACTCGCTGTTGAGCCGCAAGTCCTCTCTTCCTGGAAATCTCCGGCATCTGCCAAGGATTCCAGAAAAGGGCTATACTTCGGCTCACCCTGATCGAGAGCACCTAGGCTCGTCGCATCGGCGGTTGGTGGAGTCGTTTGGGACATGCGGGCGGAGAGGACTCCCTCTATCCGCCCTTTTTCTCGTTTCCCGAACATTTAGGACAAAACTTCATTATCCAGCCTGGTTGACCGCAGCCATTGCATTCTAGCCTTTTCGTAAGGTCTAGCCTTTTGCGATCCTTGGAGGAATTCTGAGAATCCTTATCTTTCTTTTTGTTGGAATTCTCTGCTTTCCCTTTCCCAGGCTGGTTATTATTTCTCTTGTCTCCATTTTTCGGCGTGGATTCTTTGTTGTTACTTTGCTTCAGGATTTCCTGAAGCATTTGGCCAATTTTGGTTAGCATATCTGCTTCCCGACCTGTCTGTTCGGCCGGGACAGCTGCTACCTTTGGCTCATTGTTCGTTGTTTCTTTAGCTGAAGGTGTCTTCTTTTTGTAAGCCATTTCTGGCAGCAGGGTTGACTCAGGAGCTGGAGGAGGTCGATACGTTCGCTCTCCTTCTTCTGTCAGCTCTGCTTCCACTGCCAGATCGAGTAAGACTTCGATCGAGGAACAATCGGATCTTTTTACTTGCCGTTGTAATCTTGGTAACATATTTCGGTGCAGCAAGTCTATCTGCGCCGAAATCGATGGAACCGGTATCTGTTTCCGCATGATACCGATGAGGCAGGGTATGTACACCCTCACTGCCTCATCCTCGCCCTGTGTTCTGGCATTTGCCTCCGCAATCAATCTCTGATGAAAACGTTGGTTGGTACCATACCATCGTTTCACTGCTGAGACAAAATCGTTCCAGCTATGCCACTTGTTCTTCTCGTTTTGGTACCAAGTGGCTGCTGTTCCTGTTAGCAGCTCCGTCAGAGATGCAAGCATCTGCTCGTCTGATAAATTGGCCGTCGCCCGGTAATCCTCCACTCTGGTAAGGAACACTTCTATTGACTGGCTCCTTTCTCCGGAAAACCGGACATGCCATTTCCTCACGATGTTTCCTATATCATGAGGAGAATGGCTCTGCCTACTATTTTGCCAGCTAGAGCAATTTGGGCAGCTTGCCCCCGTTTTATTTATGTTTGGCCTAGGCAGAAGCCTAGGCCGCTCTTCGTCCACCTCTCTCTGATGATAGGTTGGACTGAAACGTCTTCTTGGGGAGCTCTCCCCGTGACTCGTTCTGTCTTGCGGTTGGTCATCGTAATGGCACGTAAAGGTATCCTGAAAACCCACGTGCCTTCTCCGATCGTCCTCTTCTATCCTCGTACTCGAGGCTGGTTCTGTTCTCGATGTTACTAGATTTGACAAATCTTCCACCTTCTTGATTAGGTGAGCTAGCATGCCTGAAAACTCTCCAGGGATTTTAAACTTTTCCCCAGATACGGCCACTGACTCTACCCAGTTCTCTCGACTTGATTGCTGATCTTCTGTTTGATCTTCTTGCAACCTGCTGTTCGTCTCAGATCTGTTTTCTATGTTCCTGGACTCGTTGACAGAGGATCGCCTCAACCTGGCATTGCCTCGTTTACTGCCTCGTCTGTTACCAAAGCTAGCAGCGCTTGCTGCTCCAGGTTGCCTTCTGTAGGCTCGTTCTCATCTGGTGAGAGCGTCCTGTTGATCCACTGTTCTCTATGAGTAATACGGTACTCCAGTGAATCAACTCCTTCTTGAAGAACTGGCACGAAATCATCCTCTTCGTATTGGCCAAGCAGCCAAGTATATAACCTCGCTTGTCTTGCGAAGCTATTTCCTTCCGTGCGCAGTTTTAGATCCTCTAACGTTGTCCGTAGGCAGTTGCCTGACATGCTAGCAATCATGTCTTCAACCGCCATTACTGTCTCAGCCGTAGGTCCTTGTGTTGTCGTCATCTTGCTTGTATCTATCTTTCCCAAGCACGAGAGTAATTATATACAAGCTTGGGCACTCTGTCTTTAGTTAAAATTGTTAAAAAAAAAAAATTTTATGTCAACGCCTTGTACAATTAAGACGTGCACAGCCCTTACTCTTTGAAATTCTTTATGGCTGTGGTACCTAACGCTGGTACCACCACACTTCGCTAATTGCAATTGCAATTAGCGCCTAACTCGCTTGTTAAAATTTTAAAACCTCCCGGACAAGAGTTTTCGTAAAAAACTATTACAGGCAAAATTCCTATACTCGCGAAAAATTCTGGTGGCGACCGACCTTCATCCCTCACGAACAAGATTTTAAATTCTTGTTGAAAGCCGTCCCGAATTTGTATAGACGAACAAATTCGGTGGCAGCCCCCCTTTACTTTCCGCTTGGCGTACACTAGTCGGTGGCCGCCGACCTTAATTTCGAATTTTAAAAATTTGAAATTTCGAATTTCCCACGCTTCCTGAGTAGGAACGCGTACCTGTTCTATTTTCCGCGGCAAAATACAAAACTCACTTTTTGACGTAAAAAGGGAATTTTGTCAATCACGCCAAAAAAAATATAAATAAATAAATTTTCGACGCTTGACCTGTCACAAAAAAAACCTATACTAAAATACAAATTAAATTTTCCCTACTCAGGTTACTTCTCCCTGTCCAGATAAATTTTAAAATTTTAAATTTAAATATAAAGAATTTCAAAGCACTACCCGTGCTTAGTCATACGTGCATACAACCACACAACACCCATACACGGCGCGCGACTTGGTGCTGGAGTTCCTCACTCGCTTAAGCCGCCAAGTAAATTCGGAGAAAGTTTTTTTTCTTTTTTTTTCTTCCGCCTCGACCCGCGCTCGCAGCAGTTCCGCAGCTTCCGATTAATCTAATCGCGAAAAAGAAAAAAAAAATTCGGGCCCCACGTTGGGCGCCAATTGTAACGGGGCCGCCCCTGGTCCTCACCGACGTCCCTCGGTGCGGCTGTGTGCAGCAGCGTGCTGCACACGTGCGATGCCGTGCGCTACAAACGCCGGGAGAATTCGAACTCCCGGCTTTCTCGAGCTCAGCTGAGCTCGAGCGCGTGCTGAAAAGGACTCGCGAAAATCCTCTGCGCCGGCTAGCTCCCGGTCGCAGTTCACGGGGAAAACGGACGTTGGCTAAGGAAAATTAATCTGAGTCGCGTGTCAAATATACGGATTTATTTCGCGTTCACTATTTCGTACGACGGTACACAAACGCGATGTAAACAACCGCGGTCGCACAGGTCGAGGAAATTCGCGGTCGCGCGCGACGTTCGGGCCGATGCCCTCGCACCAACACACGCACACACTCAAAAACGCACGCTGCGCCTCTCGCAAACTCGAGGAGATATCCTGGACACGTCTGTCCAGGATACGCGCACTCCTCTTACCTCGAACAGTCGGCCGACCTCGCAGACTCTCTCTCTCACTCAGTACTCCGCTCGGCTGTTCCACCGCTGTCTCCGAAGCAGTGTCTCGCTGCCGCTGTCTTTCGAGCACCGTCTGCTGCTGCTGCTGCTCACCGTCGCGATCGACCTCCTTCCTCGGGCACCTTCTCCTCAGCTTCCTCGCAAAACTCTCCGAAAAACTCACGAAACCGGTCTAACACGTGTTTCCGCGCGAGAACCACCAGGAACATGGCGGCTGCCGCGCAAGCTCGCGCGGAGCGCCACTCCTTCCTTCTCTCTCTATCTCGCGCGCCTCCTACCTACCTGTGCGTTTCTCGCTCGCACTCACTCGAGCTCGCTCTCCGCGAGCAGCTGACGAGCCGTGACAACATGCATGAATCATTACATAACGCTCTGTCATCATCCGATGTTCTATCTCTCTCTAATAATTCTAATTGTAACTCCCTCTAGTATACATGTTTACTAACCGTATTTAAAGCGCGGTAGATTCAAACTCAAAGAATGTATTTCTTTTACATCTCCCCCTCCTGGGAGAAAATACTCAATAACATTTATATTAACTTATCTTCGTTATTTAATTTTTTCATATCTGTGTCTTCTTTTTCGTTTAGTGCTGGTATTAATTTTGTGATGTGGAAAAGGCTTGTTTCCAGCGGGTTTTTTCCCGTTTTGATTTTGTATATAGAGTTAGATACTTTTTCTAATATCTGTAATGGTCCAATGTTTAAATTATCTAATTTTTTCCTATTTAATCTATTACCGTTTTCTATATATACTGAATCACCAGGTTTGAATTCGTAATATTCTCTATTCTTATCAAATAATTTTTTATTATATTCATGTGATTTTATGGTTTTCTCTAGAGCTAATTTTCTGTTTTCCATCCATTCTTCTTTATTTGTGTCTTTTTTTAATTCTTCAGGCATTATGCTTGTGTCCGAGCCATCTAGTAGATATTTCGGTGAAAACCCCGTAACTGTGTATTCTGTTATATATTATTTGTTTACACATTCTCTAGCGATCGTTGACCAAGATTTTTTCTCTTTTTGTATTTGTCAATCAATCGATCTATTCGTGCCTCGTAATTTTTTACCGTTCCGATATCATATATATTTATCTTTCGCAAAAACCGTTTTATATCTTTCAATAATTTTATCTATTTCAATTTTTTTCTTTCTAAGTGTGTTGTTTTTATTTCAAATTCATTTTCCTTGACGTGTTCATTAAAGTTTACTGAATATATTTGTATATCCTTTTGTGTATTAGTAGAGTTTCAAATAGTTTTATTATCTATGTTGTTTGTATTTAAATTTTGTATTTGCTTTATTTCTAAATTTTCATTTTGTATTACTTTAAATTCTTTTATCATATCTAAACCAATTATGAAATCTTCGAAATCTTCGTTTTCAACGATAAATATATCCATTTTCTTTTCTGTATCAAGGATTTTTATCTTTATGGTTATTAAACCTTTTGTGCTTTTAACACCATTAACCGTTTTTAAAAATATTTTATTTGGATCCTCTTTTTCTTCTATTATTTTTACTAGTTTCGAGTTTATAAGAGAAATCTGTGATCCTGAGTCAGATGATGCATTTATTTTTAGTTTATTCTCTAATAATATTTTAATTTTGATTAATGGTGTATTTATTCGTTTTTTGGCTCATCGTGTAATGCTACTTCTATTATCAAATTATTAGCCGTCACTTTTGTTTTATTTTTGTCTTTATCTTCGTTGTTTGCCTTGAACCAACAAGCTTCCTCTGGGTGGTATCTGATACCTTTGTTCAAATTTTCACATGTTTTCCATGGTTTTTTCTCTTCGCTTTTCTTTTAATATTCAGATTTATTTTCTGCCCTTTTTGGAAAATTTTTTTTATTAATTGTCAATTTTGTAAGTGTTGCACAATGCCAATTTTCACAAGATTTGTCTAGGAATAATCTTAATATTTCGATTATTGTATTATCCTCTGCAATATCGAATCGTATACATTCTTTCTCGAAATTCTCTAACCATTGTTTTGCATTCGAGTGTTTACTAGTAAATTTTTCAATCATAAATTTATCTGCAATCTGTTTTAGATTTTTCTCTCCTTCTTTTTTCTGTGATGTTTCTATCAGTCTTTCTAATATTTCATTTAATTTCTGTTTTTCTATCTCAGCACTTGGCTTCTCATATATTTTTGCCAAATATTCACCTGCAAATTGCATGTTATTATCCTCATCTATATAGATTTCTTCTAACTCTTTTGTCATAGTGACCCATACTTTCGTCGATTGATGTCTTTTTTTTAAACAGTTTTTTGCTTTAGTGTAACTATTTGTTTTCATTAATTCTGTGTAATTACTTATATACTTATGGTTTCCTTGTAAGACATACATTTACCCATCTCCTGTTTTCATCGAGGATATGATAATTGCGTTACTCTTCTCATCTCTTGGAGAGGCGACAATAGTAAATTCAAATTGTAGTTTATTCATTATTTTAGTTGACAAAAATTGTCGTTTTATAAGATATTAATATTATTGGGTGTTTTCAAGAGAATAAATTGCAATGTGTTGCTCTGTAAAAAGAGGTTAACTTAATTATTTTATACAGTAATATTATTTACATTATTTACAATATTTACCTGTAAAAAGTGAAACGACAATTAAAGTCTATTCTCAATTTTAAAACCACCAATCTACTGACTATCTTGATTTATATTCTAAACAATAACTACATTTCTCTTATTTTGATTAACATGTATGAATCATTACATAACGCTCTGTCATCATCCGATGTTCTATCTCTCTCTAATAATTCTAATTGTAACTCCCTCTAGTATATATGTTTACTAACCGTATTTCAAGCGCGGTAGATTCAAACTCAAAAGAATGTATAGAATGTATTTCTTCGACGGCGGGAGAGCACGTGCGCTCCCGAGCGTCCACACTCCACGGTGTTTTCCCACCGCGGGACGGCGTTCCCACCGCGACAGCCTCTTCCACTGGGCGCGGCTCGGATCGAGCGGCTCGGAGCGAGCGGGAGCTGACTGTCGCAACCAATCCACTCGGCGCACTGTGCCGAGCTCCAACCTAAAGGGGAGGCTATAACGCGTAAGGAGCGTGATAGTTGGATTCTCCGCGATCCGTTAGAATTTAGGCCTTGCGTCTAATTTGCGTTACCGTGTACCAGATGTAAAGAGCGCGCTCAAAGAGTTTAAGGTTTAATATTTAAGTTTTCTTTTTTGTAATTTTTTTTTATATTTTTCGTATTAAGAATAAAATATCAAATTTCAAGTGAAATAAAAGATGTGTCAGTTTCTTCCGTCTAAGTGAAATTCGTATTATTATTTAAGTGCCCGCGTATGGGGTTTTTGAGCGTACTGAGCTCGATTCGTTTAGTGTTGTACGCATATTGAGCGTGGCAACTTGGGGTTACAACGGGCGTATTGAGCCCGTTCGCGAGTAGTGCTTCTAAACGTACTGAGTTCAGAGGCAACCGGAATACCTCCTCCTAACCCATAAGAAACCCGACTGTTACAATATGAACTTTAGAAAAATAAATTTCAAATAAAAGTTATAGGGTTTCAAGGTGAACTCCCAATGTTGGTCTTGACCGTGACCTTGACCATGACCTTCAAGGTCATTTGAAGATCAAAGTGATTTTTTTAAATGAGAACCCTTATTTTTGACACCGGATTTGGAAAGAGCACAAAATTTTGTATCAAAAGTGCTTTTGTACTTTTTTTTGTCTAACTGCATAGATTTCAAGAAAAAAAATTCGTTAGCATTTAAACATTTTTAAACTCTTCTATGAAACATATGGTGGTATTTTATTTTTCCAATTTTTAATTTTTTAGAATATTATTTTTTTAGGCTATTCCACAAATGTTCATTTATTATTTGCAATTTCAGTCGTGAATAGTAATTTCATTTTATTTTTCCAGGAAAAATATTTGCTATATTGTCTGTATGTGACAATGCTGTGCCATTATTTAGTGGTGTTTTCTACAGTCAGTTATATAATGCTACTATTGATCATAGCCCAAGTGCAATTTTTTGGCTTACATTTTGTTCCCAGATGGCAATTTTATTTTTAATAATGTAAGTAAAATTAAAATCTGCATTATATTAATTTAATGTTCTTGTAATCAAGGGGCGCGGAAGCGCGTTAAAGCAAATCCAAGAAGTAACAATACCCAAGTGTCACTCACCGATTTAAATGATACTTTGCAGATAGATAGAACACTAAGAAATATTAAATCCGTGCTTTTATTTTTATTTTTCCGGAATGAAATTTTAAGGATTGGTTTAGGTTAGGAGGATCCACTCGTACGAAACTACTAGCAGGCTGACCTATCTAACCCCGGTAATGGTAAATTTAATCGTTATTATTTTTTTTAATAAATAATCGCGTACCACTCGTCTATTTTCCAGATTTAAGTAATTTCATAAAAATAAACAATTAATTTTGCTATTTCTAGTGTTAAGTGAGGTTAGTGTCTAAATTTTATTCTAAGTAATATGAGGGGTTTATAAGAATAGGAGTTAAATAAGTATAATATTAAACACTATCAAAAAAATTATTACAATATATTTTATCTGCCTATATTATAAAAATATATCGCTGCCGCCGCCGTCGTTTCAAGAACCATCTCTCTTCTCAGGGAGGAGGGGGATAGTTACCATAGTGGTAGTTGCCAATTAAAAATATTTATCAATGTAGATCCACCCGTCACAGTTAAAACGGTTAATGCTTTACTGTAATAAAGGGGGTGTACATTAATAAGAGATGTACCAAAAAAAAGTATACCCTTTATTAAGGGGTATACCTTAATACGGTGAAGGTGTCATATCAACCACTAGGTGGCGCTGATGTTAATTCCTAATACGGCAGCAGATGCAAAATATATTAATAATATATTATATTAATAATATAAATATTTTATAAAAATATGAAAAATGTTTTATCCCATTTCGAATTAAAATTAAACTTGAAGGGATGCCTATCTTAATTTCCGCGCTCTACTATACCGACAATTCTCTGTTTTCTTTGCTATATAACCTCTAAGACAAATTAGATTTCTCAAATAATTTTAAACGGCTTTCTTAGTGGCATTTCTGATTGCACCAAAATATTATTTATAATTCATAGAAGGTGCGTAGACTTTTTTGGCCGATTTCAATTTTTATTGCTGAAAATACTGACTTATTTTTCAATTCGAATTGAAATCAGCCAAAAAAGAATTCTACGTACATTCTACGAGTTATAAATAATGTTTTGATGCAATCAAAAATACGACTACGAAAGCCGTTTTAAAATTATTTGAAAAATCAAGAAAGTTAGCAAAGAATACAGAGAATTGTCGATATAGTAGAGCGCGGAAATTAAGATAGTTTTTAATAAACTAAAAATGTTTATATGACAACATAAACTTCCATATAGTTACACAAATGATTTTCCTGATAAATCTACTGGATTATCGATTTACTAAAAGGATTGAGAAAAGACATTTTAAAATTTTCGTACAAATTTATATTCTAAAACACCGATAAAACTGCAAAATTATTTTCGGAAAACAAAAATAACCTTTTATTAATTCCGCTGAGCTGCATGCATTATTAATCTTTCCCAATCATATTATAACAAACAAAGTTTTCTATGTGTTAGGCTTTTTTGGAAGTAAGTTGAGTACGCTCGCTTCCACTACTCGTGAACAGGCTGATCAATGCAGCTGTTGCAGCGTCTTTTGCTTTGATCAGTAAGCAAGCCCGGTTAAAACGGAAACGTTGAAAAGGAGGTTTCCAATGGTTACGTCCAGGTGTAAGGAATTAAGTTAAATTTCGGGATTGAGAAAATGATTCATCCAATAATTATTTTTGATTCTTCTTTAATAATAAATTTTAGAATGGAATTACAAAATAATACACTTTTCGCATGAACGCTTAGTTAATAAAAAGATCTCAATGATTACAATAATATCGAAATGGTACCTTTACGAATATCGGAGATGACGGGAGGCGGTCGGTACCGGTTTCGAGCGGCTTGGCAGGTAAGGGCCTCTTGATGTCGCTCGATGGAGGGGTCAGTGCGGCGGCTCGTCGTTGTTCTCGCTCTCTCTCTCTGTCTCTCTCTCTCTCTCTCTCTCTCTCATGAGTCAGGGCGGTTCAGCGCGGTGGCCCTCTGCTGTTCTCGTTGTGTCTTTCTCTCTCCTTTGGGTCGGCGTGTGCTAGCGCTGTGGACTCCTGTGTTCTCTCTCTCTCTCTGCTAGTTGCTTGGTTGAATAATAGCCCTCCGTGTTTGTGCGTCGGTGGTTCAACCGTTGGGCCTCGTGTTAGAGTCCCTGCTATTATTCCGTGTCGTCGTGTATTCCGGGCGGACGAACTTTTCAGCAGAGTGACGTCAAGTTAGTTGCGGAGGTATGACGACTGAACTGCTGGCACTCTTTTAGCGAGGGTTTTTATACTCATATTCGATCCCCTTCAATCGGTAAATTTTCATATTTTCGTGGATTCATCTAACGAAATAATTTTCGGTAATTCAAAAGTCAGGCGTAAAAAATGTCTTCTGTTGGTGTGAGTTTTATAGCCATTAGCGCTTTTCGTTGATCGATTTATTGTCTTCATTAATATTCTTCCTTTGTAGCCCGTCTTCGATTTAATAGTCTGATAATTTGCATATTGGTTTTATGGTATTTTTTTCATATTCACTGTTCTCGGGTCTCGCATTTTCAGTCATACAGCGGGTGTTTATTTATGCGACTGATCCGGCGTTTATTTGACTGGTCCCCTTCTTCCACTTGACTTCTAGCTCCTCACTTTTTATAAGTCCGGCATCACTCATAAATCTTGTCATAGTTTTATGTATTTTTCATTAATCAATTTTTCTCCTTGTCTTCGGGTCTCGCATTTAGAAATTGAGGCAGGTCGGTTTACGTGATCACCTTCTCACTTTTTAACCTTTAGAGGGCCGGAATACGCGTAAGGGGCTACTCTAGGCGTAAGGGGTCTGACTCACCGACATCGCAAATTAGTTTGGTTCTAACTCAGGGACCTTGAACCACATTCCTATAGAAAAATGCGATTTTAAACTTTTTCAAAAGCCTGGCCCTCTAAAGGTTAAAAGATCGATTCTCCTCCGCCACTTGCTGTCGTAAAATTTTTGTCTACCTGCTTTAGACCTTTCGCTCGATTGTAAAGCGTTTCACTCTCTGAAGTGTACGGATGCTTTTGTGAAGGTACTTGACGCAATATTCGTAAATTTTTTATTTTGGTACGTCGTGAAAAAGTATAATTATCCTTTTATATTTACTTTCTGTAATCCCTTTTTCATGACGTAATATCTACCCACCTAGCCTAGAACGAGCGATCTTTGAAAAAGAGCGTTGTTCGTACATAAAAATAATTCGCACTAAATATTTGTTTACAATAATTATTGTCGTACATATTTCTAACATATTTGGTTATACCTTAACAAAATTTGTGAATGTTACAATTTATATAGACCTAAATTAAATACAGAATAATTGTTATTACATATTAATAATTCGCATTATTATATATCTTAATTATACATACATCTAACATTTTTCGTGGTATCTCAACAAAATTGTTAATGTTACAATTAAATACGGAATATTTGTTAGTAATAATTCAAGCAATAATTGGTCATATATCTAACTTTGTTTTTTTTTATTATTATTATATCTTGACAAAATTTATTAATGTTACAATATAGATCTAAATTAAATACATAATAATTGTTATTGTATATTAATAATTCGCATACAGAAGGTTTGTATACTAATGTTTAAAGGAATAATTTCCTTACATTATACACGGTGTTCAAAAATAAACTGGCACGACCAGTATATCCGTGTTCAGAATAACATTCTAAGCACTTTTTCAGAATTTGGGATAATTATGGAGTTACTGTTAATTAAAATCTACAATAATTATCCAATCAGCGCTCGATTTGACGATGAACCCCGCATGACTCTCCCCGCGCGGCCCATGCTGCTCGAGTAAACCCCGCCTACCAGCGTCAGCTAGAGCGCTGATTGGCTAATTATCGAAGTTTTTGATTGACCAAAACTCGATAATTAGCCACAATTACGAAATATGCCAAAAGGGAAAAAGTGCTTAGAATGTTATTCTGAACACGGGTATACTGGTCGTGCCAGTTCATTTTTGAACACCCTGTATATAAGATGTACCGGGGTTATCTGTTGACCTATTATCTTGCGAAGGAGACCTTTCTCCGCGAGATTGGTGCAATGGGGCACGCACGAGTGTCCCTCGAGGTCCTTACCTCAGGGTGCGCGCGAGCACCCGACGGCGAATGTCTGTCGCCGCGGCCCGTATACACCGCGGGAGTATGCCCGTACTCTCTTCTCGTACTCGAGTGCTGTTGCGCGAACGCGTTCCTCGTGTTCGCGTGCCTGTCGTCCTCCTCGACGACAGCTGATGCCGGCGGCCCAGCTCTACGACAGAGTGGCGGTATTCGGGAGGTTAGGGACAAGAAGGGTTCACCGAGTAGTTCCGCGGACTACTGGGAAGAATGACGCGAATAAGTAAAAATGCAAATCGGGGGCATTTATTGTCTCCGTAAGTGAAATTTACAATGGTCGCGCCCGAAGAGGTTAGTAGATGTTGGGCGTGCGGGCCGAATGCCCCGAGCACGCCCGAGTATTGCCGAGCAGAGCCGCGCGCAAACGCAAGCGCGCGCGCTCCTACGAATTCTCGGCCGTGCCGAGAATTCATCAGCCGATCGCTCGGTCTGCGATCGGTGATGTTTACGCGGAGCACAACTTTGCTCCACGTAAACAAACGTTGCGTCCGAGAGCAGGCCGCTTTCCTGCTCTACGCGTACACGCACGTACGCACGCACACGAGGGAACGGGCCGCTTACCCGTTCCACGCAATGTATAACAAACCCGGCCTCGAGCCCGTGCTCAAGGCACCGATGTCGTACCACGCGGCGGCTCGTATACGAGAGCCGCGACTCTCGCCGTACGAGAGTCCGCGATCGCGAACTATGGAGAGAGAGAGAGAGAGACGATGAACGGGAGACACGTTCTCCGCGTTCGCCGAACAACGATCGTCGTCGGGAGTCGAGGCGCTCCTCGACTCTTCGCCGGTACACGCCTGCACTCGCTAACAAAGTCGGGCGGTACTTACAATATCAGCAGATCGTTGATCGCTTCCTCGCGTTCTCTCCTGGTTGCACCTCATGTCGCGCACGCACGTTTTCGCGTCCGTCGTCGCCGACGGCTCGAGAGAATCTCTCGAGCTTCTAATATGGCCGCCGCTCCCGCGCGCCACGGCCTAGCCTTACCTCGTGTCGCGAAGACTCACGACGATGCGCAGGTACACGGTAGTGCCTCGCGTCACAAAGAATACATGATAACAACAAAAAATGCTAAAAATTGAAAAATGTTTATTTAATATTTTTGGTATGATGCTGTACGCTACTGAAATAATGTCGTATAATTGTACATAGTAACTAGATTTTCCACTCAAAAATTATTATTTTCCTTCTTTTTTTTTTTGTATTTTTAATTTTTACTAAAAGTAATATTAATAATGTTTGATTAATCAAGTGAAAATTTTCTAAAAGACCAACATAATCTGCTGAATGCTTTGAAATTATTTTATTATTGGTTTTGGAAATGAGTATTATCATTAGCATATATCGTGTATTAAAAACAGAAGTTTTATCCTAAATTATTCTATCTTTCTATTAGTAATAGTACGTCTGTCTGTTCACTCTGTGCATTGGTGGAAAATGTGAATTTTCCGACCCCCTCGCCCTCCGTGGGAGTTTCCCTTTTACCTATTTATTTTTTTATACGTTTTCTCTTTCCCCCTCTACCTTGTCTCTTTTTCCCGGTCCTTGACTTTGAGTGTTTTCATCTTCTAAACCATTCATTTTCTTTTCGTCTGTCGCCATGCGTTGTTCTGGGTGTGAGTTGATTTCTCTCCTTGATAGTCTTCGTGCGGGCTATGCAGCCGGTCGTCTAACTACGGAGCAAATCATGGATGTGTTGGGTTTCTCAAGTTCGCCGGCTTCTTCCGAATCGCTGACATCTACCTCATCGTCTCCGACTGCCTCTTCCAATCCTTTTTCGCCTGTCTACATGGGTCAGTCTGTGTCTCCGTCAGAGTAAGTATTTATTTTTGTAATTTTGTTGTTTTATTTATTATCATTATTCTTTATTATTACTATTATTCATTTTATTCTATCTTCTTCTAGCGTAACCTCGACTTTTCCCCATGATCCGTAAGTGTTTATTCTTATTTTTATATTATTATCTTTTCCTAAATTAAAATTCTTTTTAGGTATTATGATATGGCACCGTTTATTCGTATCGATGAGCCAGATCATTCATTGACTCTTCCTTCTGGGTCATTTTCCCCAATTCGAATGGGGCAACCTGCGTCTCTGACAGAAGCCTATTTGTAAGTATTTATTGTCTATTTGTGTTCTTTTTTTTGTTTTTATCAATTTTATTATTAATTTTTTTTTCTTTATTTTTCAGCGTACCTTTGGCTTCACCTCGTGACCCGTAAGCCTTTTATTCTTATTCTATTACATATTGTTTGTATATATTTTTATATAAAAAAAAATTGTTTTAGGTGTTATAGTCCCACTCCGTCTGTTATTATCGACGAGCCGGACCAATCACAGATGCCTCATGGGACACCGTTGGTTATTCCTGTCCCTTCCGGATCGTTTCCGTCTGTTCCTGCGGGATAACCATTGTCTGCAGGTGGATTGGCCGCATTCGCTGCTTTGCCATCCTCGTATTTTTATGGCAGTGATTCTTAGTCTTGGTAATATTTTCTTTCTTCTTTTTTTGTCTTTCTTTGTTATATATATTATTTTTTTTATGAATTGTTTGTGTTTATTTTTTTGTTTCAGGATATCCCCGCCTTTTTTAGTATATTCATAAATGTTATAATCTAATATTTGTATTGCTAGTTCTTAGGGTCATAATTATTTGTTTTTTTTTATATAATAAATGCTTAAATTTATTTGTTGTTATTTTTATTAATCCTTTACTTATACTTTTCCCACAATTTGTTAGTATTTTCTGTATTTCTCCTGCATGTACATTCTTATTTTATATCTATATATAAAATTATTATTTATTTATTTATTTTTATTATTATTTTTGTCTATTTTTATTATTTATTTCTTCTTTATTTTGTATTATTTTCTTAATAACTTTTTCCAAATTATCCTCTTTCATTATTTTCTCTATAATGTCCATTATATTTTGCCAGGCCTCCTCGTATTCATCTGTTGCATTAATAGCTTCCTTTATTAATTCTTTCACTTCTCTTTCGTCGTGTTCACTCTGATAAATGAGTTTATCTTTTTCTTGTTTTTGCATGATATCTTCCCTTATTATCATGTCTAAATCCTCATCAATATTTTTTATTTGTTTTTCTTCTTGTCCCATTCTAATAATCTTTTGCACACGTTCTCTTATCCTTTGTTCCACTTTCCCTAATTGTCTTTCACTGATTTTATTCCTTTTCTCTAACTTCTCTATGGTTTTGATTGATTTCATTCTTACCCCTGTTCGTTGTCCCATTACTAATATTTCTCGATAACATTGTTCTTGAAATTTATTCATTCTAAGTGTCAATAATGTTGAACACATTTTACAATGTATTTCATATTTTCTTGTTTAATCTGTTAAAAAAATTGTAATTACTCTGTGACGTTGCAAAATCCGCGGATGCCTCCCCAGATTCCCCAAAGCGTCGTCAACAAATTGGCTCTCTCCTGCCGGCCTTAATTTCTTTATTTAACGCGCGCGGTAAACTCGCGGCGTCATCAGGCGCCAGGCAATTAATGCCAGCCGACAGGAAAGGTCTTCTTCTCCGCGTCCAAGTCCTCCTGGCTGCTCGGTGGTAGGCGTGGGTGGGCGCGCAATGGCCCTTGGGTAGCTGGCGCAATTGGGGAAAACGCCACGACAACGGACAATACAATATCTCCGAAATAAGCACTTAGAACAAAATGATTCCACTCTTAATACCACACTTTATTCATTAGGGTAATTACAATTGTTCTGCGTACCTAACACGCGGCACGAGACACGCAAGCACGCGAATTCGAATCTAACTCCCGATTTTCCACGCGGTCTAACGTTCGCGGTAGCTCGCGGCACTCCTCGCCCGAAACACGACTCACCTAATTTCGCCGATGTCGCTCCTCCACACGGCCGCTTCTCCGGTCCACTCACCGCGTCTTCGATTCTCTCCAACGACTTCTTCTCGACTTCAACTGACTACGGCGTCCTCAACTACGAGCAATACAAAAAAAAACACGTCTAGCTTCTAAGCTGTCCGGGCAACGAGTGGCCTAGTCAAAATGGCTAAATACGCTCGGCCCTCCGCTTCTCTCCCGTTCTCTCTCACACTCACGGCATTTAACTATCTCGTCTCCTTCTATGATTAATTAGTCATAAAGATCGCGAGGTGTCGCGTCGGCCCTTCTTCTTCCGGTCAATTTACACGCGATCGGCGATCTGGCCGATAAAGGGGATCGACGCGTGCGCCCTCTATGTCGCGGCGCGCTTTCCAAGTCCCGTTAGACAAGACTGAAATGGTGGCGGCTCGCGTGACGTCACCGCCACCCACGCGCTGTGCGAGATCGGCAGGCCATTTATCACAAGATGTGCCAGTCCCGGGTCCATAGTACGGCCCTGGCTCGCCTTCCCGCTCGCGAACATTCACGCCGTGCGCTCCTTCTCTCTCGCACCCGTGGCTCGAGAGCGCCGCCTGCCGCCACGAGGCGCTCCCTACTACTACGCTTTCGCCGTCTCTCTCGCTCTCGCCTGACAGCCACGTGCGCGGTGGCTCGCCTCGGCATCGGTGTTTCGCCGACTCCTCGCGGCTCGCTAGATTTGTGTGTGTAGTGTAGGTGTTGTGTCTGTCTTCGCCGTCGCCGCGGCTCTTCTGCGTCGCTGGCGTCGTCGTCGTCGTTGGGCGCTGTCTCTCTCTTTCTCGTCGTTTACGGAAGTCGTCTGCCGGGGCTAACCTCCTGGCCGAGCCCTCCTCTAGCGCTCTCGCTCGTTCGACGCCGCTTGGAGGCCGCCTCGAAGAAGCTGGTGCTCCCACCTCCTTGTCTTGCGTCATCTTTTTTCCGCTGCCTGTCGTCCGGGCCGGTCAGCTGTCGTCTACTGCTCTCGCTCTTCGTCTGATGACAGGTCGGGCTGTCGTGTGTGGGAGTGCCGGTGTACCTCAAAAGGGACGTCGCGACGTAAGTGTTTATATTTAAGAAAATAATCGTGGCGTGCTTGCGTGTTTGCTTGGCGTGGCCTCGTTACCCGGAGTCGACAAACGAAACTTAAATATCCGTCACAACTCTATATGCGTGTAATCTCCAGATGCTAGTTGTAAAATACATTTTCTGCATCCTTCTTTGATGGTTTCTGCGTCCCGATATATTACTCTTCTTACCATAAATGACATGATTTATTTATCGTTGTAGATTACTAGTAAAAATTGTGTGCACTCGTTGCATTCATTTATTGGGCGGACTTTTTGTATGTTGCATTTACATAAATAGCAGTATAAAGGAGGTGTATTTACGGGACTAATATTATGTATTCCTTCGTGTCGTACGCAATGAGCAGAATATTGAAATTGATAGCGTGCTATGCAGCTATCGCTTATTACTAATTCAAAATTATTGACGTTGCAGAAGTATAATATTTCATTTTTCTGTTGATAGCACCGGTGTTTAAGGAATTCTGCGTATGTGTCTGGATGGTTTTCGGGCATTACTCCATCAAAAGGTCTATTCGCCTTGATTTCTTCTTGCGGGCAGTGTACCATGTAATATGTGTCATTTGTGTTTTTTAGCTGTGATTATAAAGAATTTGTATTAGCATGTATTAGTATCCTGGGATAGATTTTTGGTGGTTCATCATTTGTTTCTTTCATTTCTGTTACTTCATCAACTACCTCATTTCTTTGCTGATTTTCTGCTTGTTCAATTTGTCTTTGTACTCTATTTTGTTCTTTTTGTCCCAGATGTAACAATAATTGGGTAACTGAATTCCATATTGCTCCTATAAGGTGTAATGAAAATCCGTATAGACTATATAATGCATAACCATGAATTACTGTATCAAATATTAATTTGATAAAGTGGCAAGTTATATTTATGCCTATTACTCTTGCACTAGCTGTTCCAAATGTTAAAAAGTTTGTCCACATCTTTTCCCAAGCGAATTCAGCGATTTTTGCTAATGTTTCTTTATTAAATAAATTACCGATAGTCATGCATTCCGTGTCTACCACACGGCCTGTTATTCCTAGTGCAATTTTATTAACGACTGCATTTCTTTCGATAGGGAATAAAATTCAGCGTAGGTAGTTTACAGCGAGTGCGTGTGTGTACAAGTAAGTGACACGTGGTCATTTAAGGTTAAGTGCTCACGAGAGTAAGCAGCTGCAGACCGCTCACTTCTTCCGCTCATTAGCTACTAACTCCTGCTCACTCCTGCGATGGCTGACGACAAGAAGGCAGAGGACATCAAGCCCATCAGTCCAGCCTCCTCCGTCGGTGATCTGGATCGACCTTGCTCTTTTCAGCTGCCACCAGTGCACCTGCTCGTCCCTCCAAACATCGCCGACGCTCCAGGTGCTAGGAGCCGCTCTTCTTCTCGCTCAAGCGTTCCTCAGGAGAGTGACCACCCACCGCCCCGTGTGTCACGCTTCCAGCCTCCAAGGGAGCCCCAAATGCACTGCAATGCACAGGACATGAGGCACTCTGTCCTGGTAGAAATTTATGACCATCTCATGGCGACTGAGTCATCCCCAGCAAGTCTGCTCATTGAGTGCAAGGCGCAAATCAACTCTCTTCTGGAGAAGTCCACTCAGGAACAAGAGATCATTGAGACGATGTGGACGTCTGGGGCAGCGTCCATGCCGTACATCAAACTCAATTACTTTGCTCAAATTGTTAAACTGTCTCATCGGATATTGAGAACAATATCATTATCCATGTCCGCTCTTCCAGGTCAGCCAGAACTCTTGCCAAGCTCAGCTCAACGGCACTCAAAACTCCCAGACATCAGCTTGCCAACATTCTCAGGAGAGTATGCGGAGTGGCCCCACTTCAGGGATCTTTTCAAAAGCCTCATTTTGGACAAGGTCGGTCTCGCTCCAGTTGAGAAGCTCACCCAGGAGCTCCAGTCGCTTAGTCATCAATGTTTGGATGGCTCATTATAGGATCCTCTCAAACTCAACTTGCCAAATCTGTTTCTGCTCATCATGGCATCATCAAACACGATGACGATCTCCACGAACTGCTCAGCAAATTTTGGATGCAGGAAGAGCTCAGCGATGACTCAAATCACAGAGTCCTGAAGAAGAAGAGTGTGAACAACACTTTCTCTCCACGCACTCCAGAGATGCAACTGGCAGGTACATCGTCCGAATTCCACTCAAGGAGGATTCTGCAGCTCTTGGACACTCACGCTCAACTGCATCAAAATGCTTCGCACGGATGTCAAGAAAAATCACTCAAGACGAAACCATGGGCACACTCTACACTGCTTTTATGGAGGAATATTTAGCTCTGGGACACATGAAGGAGGTGGACACGACGTCAACTTCAAACTTTTCACCGTTCTATCTGCCGCATCATGGTGTTCTCAAACCAAACAGCACATCCACCAAGCTTAGAGTTGTGTTCAATGGCTCATGCTCAACTTCCTCTGGGAAGTCGCTCAATGACATCATGCACACTGGTGCAAATCTGCTGCTCAACATCACTGAGGTGCTCATCTGGGTCCGCCATTTTCATCACTTGTTTGCCACTGACATTGTCAAGATGTACAGACAAGTCAAAGTGCATCCAGACGACTGGGATCTTCAGAGGATCATCTGGAGAAACCACGACAGTCAAGAAGTGGATTTTCAGCTCACCACGGTCACGTACGGGACCAAGGCTGCTCCCTTTCTCGCTACACGAGCTTTATTGCAGCTCGTCGTCGATGAAGGCCATAAGTACCCGCTCGCTGTTCCCTCGCTCAAGCAAGGAAGATATGTTGATGACATCTTTGGGGGAGCAGATACTCCAGATCAGCTCAAGGAAATCGCTCAGCAAGTAACCCAGCTCTGTAATGCGGGCGGATTTCCTTTATCAAAATGGCATGCTACTCACGAGAACCTGTTGGCTGCTTCACCGACAGATGGTTCACCTCTCACTCTCGACGATTGCGCAACCTCTCTACTCGGATTGAAATGGTTTCCTAAGGAAGACACATTCACCTTCACATCAAAGTTCTCACCTCAGTTTGGACGGCTCACCAAACGGCTCATCTTGTCAGAAGTTGCTCAGATTTTCGACCCGTTGGGGTTTGTCTCACCAGTTATCATTAACGCAAAAATTCTTCTGCAGGAACTCTGGCTACTCAAACTTGGCTGAGATGATCCACTTCCAGCTCAAGTGTGCTTAAGATGGTTCACCATTCGAAAGGAGCTCACCATGCTGGCCAGCATATCAGTTCCACGTTGGTTTGGGACTTGGAGTTTTTCAACTGTAGAGCTCCACGGCTTCTCGGATGCTTCTCAGGACGCTATGGCAGCAGTAGTCTACTTAGTCGTTCACTCACCCTCCGCAGGCTCAATGACGTCATTAATTTGCTCAAAAACAAAAGTCGCGCTACTCAAGAGACTAACCATCCCTCGGTTGAAACTCACAGCTGCTCTATTCCTTGCAAGGCTCATCAAGGCTACTCGAGCGTCTCTTCAAGTGAAGATCGACGCCACTCATCTGTGGACGGACTCTCAAGTTACGCTCATGTGGATCAGCTCACCAGCAAGTCGTTGGACGGACTTCGTCAGGTCGCCCAAATTCAAGAACTGTGCACAATTAACACCACCTGGCGGCATGTACCCGGCTTAGAAAATCCAGCAGATTGCGGCTCACGAGACATCACTACAGCACAACTCAGAACTCACCCACTCTGGTGGACCGGTCCTTCCTGGATCATGCTCGACTCAGCTCAATGGCCTCACCAGCCATCTTACCACTCAGACGAGGCTGCTATTGAAGCTAGACCTGGGATCACTCTTGCGGCTACAGCTCAACAGCCTACATATCACTGGGACCTCATTTACAAGTACTCCTCATTGCATAAATTATTAATTGTGACTTCATTCATTTTTAGAGCAAGAGATGCATTCCGGAGACAGCTCAAAAATTCACCACTCTATGACGCTCAACGCATCCAACAGGCTCAGCTCTTCTGGATACGTGCAACTCAAGCAGCCTATTTTTCTCAAGAAATTCGTCAGCTCAACAGGGGCGCAGTGCTTTCATCTGGTCATCCGCTTACTCGTCTGACTGCCTTCATCGATTCTGAGGGAGTAGTTTGTGTTGGTGGGAGATCAGAATTGTCATCACCCAGCTTCCAAGAGAAACACCCTGCAATTTTGCCTCGTCACTCACAGCTCACCACACTCCTCATAGACTCAGCTCATCGCTCAACTCTTCACGGAGGTACCCAATTGACGCTCGCTAAACTCCGGCAGACGTGTTGGATTATAGGAGGGAAAGCATCAGTTAAGGCACACATTCTCAGATGTGTCTCGTGCGCCCGGCAACGAGGCATAAAAGCTCAGCAGTTCACGGGGCAACTCCCAATTTCACGGCTCACTCCCACACGAGCCTTCCTCCACACCGGAGTAGACTACGCGGGCCCAGTCACGATGAAGACGTGGAAAGGACGAGGATGCAAGACAGATAAAGGCTGGATTTGCGTCTTCATATGTCTCAACACCTCAGCAGCTCATCTTGAAGTCGTGACTGATTACTCAGTCGACTGCTTCTTGGCTGCCTTCCGTCGCTTCACCTCTCGGCGTGGAATGGTCGAGTTTATGTATTCGGACTGTGGCACCACCTTTCAAGGAGCCATATCTCAGCTCACTAAACTCTTCACTGAAGCTTTTCAAGATCATCAGCTCATTTTATCTGCTCTCGCTACTCAAGGAACTGGAGATTCATCCCTCCTGCTGCTCCACACATGGGTGGCAAGTGGGAAGCGCTGGTGAAATCCATCAAATTTCACTTGCGACGCACTGTTAGGGAAACTCTTCTAACGTTTGAAGAACTTACAACTCTTCTGACTCAGATAGAGGCTGTGCTCAACTCCAGACCGCTTGAACCGCTCAGTGATGATCCTTCGGACATCACAGCACTCACGCCAGGACACTTTCTCATCGGCTCAGCTCTAAATTGTGTCCCAGAACCTTCTCTCATCAATCTCAATTCTGCTCGACTCTCAAGATGGCAGCTCATTCAGCGACGCCTCCAGACATTCTGGAATCAATGGTCGGCTCACTACCTGCAACACCAGCAAGCCATCTTCAAGTGGCATCATCTATCTCACCAATTCAAGATCGGCTCTATGGCTCTTCTCACCGACGAAGGATTGCCGCCTGCAAAATGGCCTCTCGTTCGCATTACTCAGGAGTCTGCGTAATGCGAACCATTGCTCAGGAGTCTGCGATAACTGCTGGAGTGAAGAATACTGGCTGCGAGCAAGTCAACTATTGCTTTGTACATCCAGTTTTGGTGTTAAGTTTAATTTGTGAAGTTTATGGAATAATATGGAATCTGGCGGCTAACGCACACAAAATCCGGGAAAATACTTGAAATAATTATTCGGAAATCCGGCGACTAACGCACACGAAAATCGGAATAAAGATGAACAATAAGGAAATACTGAAATAAAGAAAGCGCGGACCGACTAACGCACGTCCTAACTTCTTGACTTCAGCTACGAGAGTGTACATACATTTTCGATTCTTTATCGCGATACCGAATTTCTTTCCTTCTTGCACCCATTGCAAGATGGGCGCAAAACGACGAAGCGGTTAAAACAATGAATGCTTAGAAAGCCTTCCCCGCATTCCAACACGTGGAGTGTGATATTGGACACTTTTCTGGCCTTGAAACTTCTATTTCACTTCAGCCAAAAAAGTGTCGCATTCAATATATTGTTGAATAAAATAAAAAGGAAATTTGAAAAAATAAAATTTTGTAACATAACATACACGCAAATTCTTTTTCAATTTCTAAAGCTTGATCTCTAGCCGTTTTAAAGTCGTCCTGCAGTCCCATTCGAGCCCGTATTTCCCATTTTAATCCTCTTAAAAAGAATTTTAAAGAATCATTCTGTAGATTTGTCTCAAAGACTTCTCTATTATCTATACGTTTCTCATACGTTGCGGTTTTAAGAATTTCTTGTTTAATTTCGCGTAATCTATTTAAATAGGAAATTACTGTTTCATTTTTTTGTTTAATTTTTGCTAATTCTCCCGTCCAATCATGATATGTTTTTCCCGATCCGAATATTTTTTCGAAATACTGAACTACCTCTTCTATACTTGTAAACGACACATTGGTGACCCCGACGTGATACGGGAAAGGTCATAGACGCGGACGCCGCGTCTCCCGCCAAATTTTTTTCTTCTCCACGCCAACGAAACTCCGAAATGAACGCCGTTTTGCACTCACCTGCCAAAACACCTAACAACCAAGAGATCAACGACAACGGAAACAACGAGCGACAAGACCTTCTCGAACTACCTCTTCCAGCTCTAGCGACGAGCAACGTGATGGATTCAATCAACTCTCCGATCACCTCCGTCGAAGCAGTGAGTCATTGTCAACTCCCCGTATTCTGGAGAACGAACCCGGATCTATGGTTCTACTAGATCGAGGGTATACTTCAACTGAACAGAGTCCGATCAGCCGAGCATCGTTACAATTTGGTTCTCTCGTCTCTCGACCCAGACACCGTCGTCGAGATAGCCGATGTTATCCGCTCTCCGCCCGAGGTAAACAAATACGGTACATTAAAGGCCGCTATCATTTTTCGGCTCACCGACTCGGCGGACCGCCAACTACATAGAGCCGGCGATAGAGTATCGGACGACGTTCTACGCGTGAAATGGCTCGGCTTGCTGCCACCGTTAACGCGTTGGTTACTTCGGATTTTCAAATCCACCGATCTAGAAGAGCAAGCAACGGCCGCGGACGAATTAATGGACGACGGGCCAACAATCGCAGCCGCATCTTTCCAGACCGCCACAGCTGCAGTGACGCGATCAACTACGCCATCGTCAGGTCGTGGATCCCCAGATCCCACAGACGACCCCATCCTCGCCGAGCTGACCGGGATACGTCACGCGCTTACTCAGCTCATCACCGTGACGAGGCAAAATCAAAATGCCCTTAACAACTTAGCGAAAAAGCAAAGCGGGTCGCGCAGTGAGTCTCGACCGTCGCGATCTACAACCAGAGGTAATAACGCCAATCAAGATGGAGCAGAGGTATGCTGGTACCATCGGGTCCACGGTGCCAATGCGCAACAATGCCGAGCCCCGTGCTCCTACACCGGCCCCGCGCCTACTCAACCGGCGTCGGGAAACCTGTAGAGCCGGAGCCAACTCGGGCGGTTGCTGCCAGCTCAGCATCGATGGAAAACCGCCTCCACGTCTTCGACGAGCGCACGTCGGAGAGATTCCTGGTCGACTCCGGATCAGTCATCTCGCTCATACCGCGAAAATCAATCGCGAAGAAACTTTGCCGCCAAAAACTAACGCTGTTCGCCGCGAATTCCACGCCCATCGCAACGTACTCAAGAATCCTGCTAAAATTGAACATAGGAGTTAAGAGGGATCTGCCGTGGCACTTTGTGGTCTCTGACGTCGACACACCGATCCTCGGAGCGGATTACTTGCACACTACGGCCTCCTCGTCGACATTCAAGCGCGACGCTTACTGGACCCGCACGACCAGGAGTACGTCGCATGTCTTCCCGGACCAGCCGCGATCCATTCGATATCTACGACGCCACAGTTGAGGATACCTGAGGGACCGCTTCGACAGAGATACAGTGACCTCATTCACCGCTACGCCGAGCTCGCATCGCCAACGGACGCGATGGCCGTGCTACCCGATCTGCCGATAACGCACGCCATAATCACCCGCGGCGCACCGGTGCACGAGCGCCCCCGACGGCTCGTAGGAGAACGCCTCAAAGCTGCTAAGGACAAATTCGCTGCGCTGCTGGAGCAAGGAACTATTCGACCTTCATCAAGTCCTTGGGCGAGCCCACTACACCTCGTGCCCAAGCCGAACAGCGGCTGGCGCGTTACCGGGGACTACAGAAGAGTAAACGGCGTCACGCAACCCGATCAAACGCCTTTACCCATCATCAAAGATCTTATACAGCAGAGCCCGGGTAAAGTTTACTCCGTCGTAGATTTGCGAAAAGCCTTTTTTCAGATCCCCGTGCGAACGAAGGACATACCGAAGACGGCGATTACGATCCCGTTCGGTCTGTTTGAATTTGCTGGCATGCCCATGGGACTTCGGAACTCAGCGCAAACATTGCAACGATTCATGAATCACCTACTCCGAAAACTCTCATTCGTACGCTGCTACATGGACGATTGCCTCATCATATCTAACTCCCACGACAAGCACCTGCGACAAAGCAATTTTTCCAAGTGCTACGCAAGGCAAACCTTCGAATCAACCTCGAAAAATGCGTATTCGGCGCTGCGGAGGTTATCTGCACCTAAAATGCAAGCCATCTCCGAATATCCAAGACCCAACGATACAACGCAGCTACGCAGATTTCTTGGCATGATCATTTTTTACCGCCGCTGCGTACCACACGCCGCCGCTCTACAAGCATCGTTCAACGATCTCCTCATAGGAAAAACCAAAAAGGCTAAGCTGCAGTGAATACCCGAAGCAAAGACTGCATTCAAGCAGTGCAAACGAAGCATCGCCGACGTCACCACAGCTGCATTCCTCCGATCAACCGCCCCAATGAGACTATACACGGATGCCTCCAACACAGCCGTAGGCGCAGCGCTGCACCAGGAGCAACCAGACGGCAACTGGAAGCCGCTCGGGTTTTTCTCCCGAAAACTGACACCTACGGAGACCCGTTATAGCACATACGACAGGGAATTGCTAGCCGCCTACTCTGCGGTAAAGTATTTTAAACGAATGTTAGCAGGACAGCCTTTCACGATACATACGGACCACCGTCCGCTCGTCTATGCAGCCCAGCAAGGCGCTGATAAAGCTTCGCCCCGACAACAAAGACACCTCGACTATATTCTACAATACAACGCCACATTCGAATTCGTCCGAGGAGAGGACAACGTCGTCGCAGATGCACTCTCAAGGACATGCACTGTTTCGATTGTCATGCGCCTGGACGCGCGCACGATTAGCGAGACACAAGCAAAAGACGACGAGCTGCCACACCTCATCGAAAATCCGCGTCTGCAACTACACAAACTAACGATTGACGGTCACCAGCTACACGCTGCCCTGACCGATAACGTCGTCCGCCCATACCTGCCTAGAGACCTTCGCCGACGAGCATTCGACGTCGTGCATGGACCGACACACCCCAGCGGTAGAGCAACGACAAAACAACTCGCTAAAAATTTTTTTTGGCCCGGCATGAAAAAGGATAGCCTACGATGGGCACGCCTGTGCGATCCATGCCAAAAATCTACAGTGCATAGACACAAACGTGCCGAACTTCACCGTTTCACTGAACCAGACGCTCGATTCTGCCATATACACGTCGACCTTGTAAAGATGCCTGCCTCGTAAGGACTCCAATGTTGCTTGACGGTCATTGACGGCTTCTCACGATTGCCTCTTGCAATCCCCTTAACTGACATCGGAGCCGAGACCATCGCTCGAGCATTGTTTACAAACTGGATAAGTATTTTCGGAACTCCTCTCACGATAACCTCTGACCAAGGGGGACAATTCGAAGCAAACCTTTTTACCTTTCTCGCAAAAATAGTAGGCGCTTCACACATCCACACAACACCTTACCACCCACAATCAAATGGAATGGTAGAGAGGCTGCACCGGATCTTGAAGGCCGCGCTCAAATGCACTCCAGAAACGCCTTGGCCAGAAGCATTGCCGACCGTATTACTGGGTCTCCGGAATACTTTCAAAGAAGACCTCCAAGCTACCCCATCTGAGATGATTTTCGGTACCACCCTCAGATTACCTGGAGACTTCTTCATCACGCAAACACAAACAACGAACCAAGCAACGTTTATCGACCAACTTCGAAGGCTATTCAAGGCTATTCAACCAGTACCTGCATCAAACCACTCACTACATCGTCCGTTTGTTTTCAGAGATTTAGCCACCTGCACCCACGTCTACTGTCGATTAGACAAGATCCGTAAGCCATTGGAACAACCATATACAGGACCACACCGAGTATTAAGGAGAGTGACCGACAAGACATTTACCATCGACTTTAATGGTGAAGAGAGAACGCTCTCCACGGACTGCCTCAAACCGGCCTACTTGGAAACAAACGATGTATCGGAAACAAAAACGAATGATGCCACGCGGCCAATACCATCAACATCAAAATCAACCGAGTTGAATCGAACGATGATCAACTTAGAGCCAACACCGATGACGTCAACCCAACCCAGCCATCCCAAGAGAGTTACGTTTTCCTCGAACCCAGTCTCAGATCCAGTCTCGGTCACTGAGAGGGGAGTACCTGTGGGAACGACACCATCAGCGCCACCGACCAGCCGACGCAAGCAACAGCTGACCCCGCGCACAATCTTTGCGCTCGAGAGCCAGCGAATTTGAAATCAAATTAAGTAGCGTCTTGTCCGTCGTTGCGTACGCATACGCGACTCCAGAGCTGTAGGAGTAACGGAAAGAAATAAAATTTTGTTAATTATTTGCATTTAATATACGCGAGAGTTATCATTTAATCCACCTCGCCCTCTTCCCGTAAAAAGTAATTCCGACGCACGAAACGTCCGTTCTGTGTCCGCCCTCAAGAAGACGAAAAATTGGTTCACAATTTAAAGCTTCCCCGTATAACCTCATACGAATTAATTTAGCAAGTTCCTATTCTAAATTTTCTGGTAATATTGTTTTTGCTTCTATACATCCGTCAAGAAATTGTGATAATTGTGCATTTTGTCCGTTAAATCGCGGTATTAAATCTAAGGCGTCTTTTACGGATAATCGTCTTACTTGAATAGGATTCATTTTTTCGTTATTTGTGTCGAATGCCGAATGATATGAAGTCCCGTTGGTTAGTGCTGCTTCTCTTAATCTATATTCGGGATTTATTTCTTTTTCTTCGTTGTCAGAGGCGTATTGAGCTAATTCTGTTTTAAAGTAATCCGTTAATTCTTCGGCTAAATATCCGGCCTTTACTCGTGCTTCCAAGATAGATGAGTGTAATTTATTTTCAAAATATGTTTTTACTTTTTCTAGTTTAATATCCTGACACAAAGATGTCGTTATTTCTTTAATGGCACTAATATGTTCTTCGCTAATCTCCGGAAGAGGATTGATATTTTGTCGAATTACAATACTCTTAACGAGTGGAGTGCTAGTGGATAATTTTAAAGTTGTTGGTCTTATATTAATTTTTGTTGGTTTATTTGTTGGAGCTATTTGATCAAAAGTTTTAGTATCCTCTACGTTAATCTCGGTTAATGTCAGAAATCTCTATGTCCCTATAACGTCCTGCAAATATTTGTGTAACGTTGCGTGTAGAAAACTTTGATTTTATACTTTCTGCGATGCCGTGTGTGGCGAGGGATAGATTTATTTCTTTTGTAAGTTCTGTAATTTCACGCACTCTTTCTAAAGCTAATTCTTTTTCTTTGGGATTTTTATTGTTTAATATTATGGTTAATTCTGCTCTATTTTCTTGTAATTCAGTTAATAAAGGATTGTCTGGAAAGTTTGTTCTCCTACGTTTATTCATAAATTCGTCCGATCTTTGTGACATAATTACTCATTTCCAAATGTTAAAATTTTATTCTCTAATCTTGTGTGACTCATTTTCATTTCCCGACCGATGCACCAGTTTTTAACTTATATACCATTAACCTGTTACGTGCAGGTGTAAGAAATTAAGTTAAATTTCGGGATTGAGAAAACATCCAATAATTATTTTTGATTTTTCTTTAATAATAAATTCTAGAATGGAATTACAAAATAATACAATTTTCGCATGAACGATTAGATAATAAAAAGATCTTAATGATTACAAGAATATCGAAAGGATACCTTTACAAATATGGAGGTGACGGGAGGCGGTCGGTAGCGGTTTCGAGCGGCTTGGCAGGTAAGGGCCTTTCGGTGTCGCTCGACGGGGGGGGGGGGTCAGTGCGGTGGCTCGTCGTTGATCTTTCTCTCTCTCTCTCTCTCTCTCTCTCTTCCTCCCTCCCTCCCTTCCTCCCTCCCTCTCTCTGCTGTTCTCGTTGTGTCTTTCTCTCTCCTTTGGGTCGGCGCATGCTAGCGCTGTGGACCCCTGTGTTCTCTCTCTCTCCTGGTTGCTTGGTTGAATAACATCCCTCCGTGTTTGTGCGACGGTGGTTCAGTCGCTGGGCCTGGTGTTAGAAACCCTGCTATTACTCCGTGTCGTCGTGTATTCTTAGCCTTTGTTTGGTCAAGCTTCTTTTTACGTGATAGATCCGAGGGCGGTCGTACTTTTCTGCAGAATGACGTGAAGGTAGTGGCGAAGGTATGACGGCTGAACTGCTGGCCCTCTTTTAGCGAGGGTTTTTATACTCATCTTTGATTCCCTCCAATCGGTAAACTCTCATATTTTCGTGAATTCATCTAACGAAATAATTTTCGGTAATTCGAAAGTCTGGCGTAAAAAAATGTCTTCTGTTGGTGTGAGTTTTACTGCCATTTACGCTTTTCGTTGATCGATTTATTGTCATCATTAATATGCTTATGCTTGCTGTGCCGCACTACAATCCTTGCATTGAGTAACCACCAAAAGCCTGTCACTTCATATTCGGGCAATAAAAGTGAACTCGTAAATGTTGGGTTCCTTTGTAGCCCGTCTTTGATTTAATAGTCTGATAATTTGAATATTGGTTTTATGGTTTTTTTTTCATATTCACTTTTCTCGGGTCTCGCATTTTCAGTCATACAGCGGGTGTTTATTTATGCGACTGATCCGGCGTTTATTTGGCTGGTCTCCTTCCGCCACTTGAGTTCTAGCTCCTCACTTTTTAAAAGTCCGGCATCACTCATAAGTTTCATACTTGTCATAGTTTTATGTGTTTCGTTTCGTTAATCAATTTTTCTTCTTGTTTTCGGGTCTCGCATTTACAAATTGAGGTAGGTCGGTTTACGTGATCACCTTCTCACTTTTTAAAAGATCGATTCTCCTCCGCCACTTGCTGTCGTAAAATTTTCGTCTACCTGCTTTAGACCTTTCGCTCGATTGTAAAGCGTTTCACTCTCTCAAGTGTACGAATGCTTTGACTTTCGTAAAGGTACTTGACGCATTATTCGTAAACTTTAATTTGGGTAGGTCGTGAAAAAGTTCAATTATCCTTTTATATTTTCTGTAATCCCTTTTTCATAACGTAACACAATCAACGTTTCTAAAATGTTGATAATCAACACTGCTCATCAATAGGGACGCTTCCTTACTTTTTGATGCTTAATCCTGTAATCACAAAAAAATAGTTTTTGATTTAATTACGCTCGCGCTTGTAAATATTTTATTATGTGCTATTCATTGTGATTAATTTGAGTCCTTTCTTGTGGTTATTAACGAAGTTGCAAATGTTGCAAACCTACCTCGGCGTGGTGAGTTCAACTACTGTGCAGTGGCAAATTAGGAGAGTGAAACGTGTGAGAGTGAGCACACTTGCTCTTTGGTCACCACGATCGTACGAACCGAAGTATACATAAGTATATGTGAGTTACAAGATGCTTATGCTTGGCAAGCAATACCTCTGTTACAATATTGAAAATAAAAGAAATGTTTTAAAAAATTTCCGCCGATTTTTTACTAATGTAAACCAAAAATACAGTTCGCCAAATGGACCTTTACAGTGACATTTCCTAAAAATGGTATATTTTAATTGCAAATGAATAAAAAAACATTTATACAACTTTTTCCCTAACATTCTTGTTCATTGTACAAAATTTCCTCTTGAAGGATAAGCAAAAATGATAATTCATTAAAGTAATTAAAATAATTAGACTAAATATCTGCATCTATTTTTTGTTTCAGAACTACATATTTCATATCTTCTTTGGGGAAATACCTTCAAGAATAATTGGCAAATAAGTGTAATAGAAAATTTGATTGCAAACATTTTACAAATGCGGATTGACCTAGGCAATTTAAAAAGTATACGCAATAAAATTTATTAATTATTTTCTTATTTTATTGAAGAAAAATATTTATACTATTAACATGCTTTTGTTTTGTGATTTATTGACTTCCTGGTAAAAAATATCTAACTGAAATTCCATGTTGATTTCAGTGCAGAATTAAAATAATCTTGGTATTGTGAATAAAGTATTCAGCCAAAAATTTCACCTGGATTTCAGCCAAATATTTCACCTGGATTTCCTAAAAATCTAACTGGA
The DNA here is from genome assembly GCA_018906775.1 of Sycophila sp. Sp_5. Taxonomy (NCBI): domain Eukaryota; kingdom Metazoa; phylum Arthropoda; class Insecta; order Hymenoptera; family Eurytomidae; genus Sycophila; species Sycophila sp. Sp_5. Next base: position 24,865 of record JACCID010000318.1, on the reverse strand, counting down.
AATTCCATCTATAAGATTACCAATTTTTCAAGTGGAAATTCACCTTGAATTTTTAACTGGAAATCCACCTTGATTTTCCAGTTAGAATCTACTCCATGCCTGGATTTCCAACTGAAAATGACACATGCATTTTATAGCTGAATTTATAACTAGATATTTTTTCAACATGCAAGTGTGTACTTGTGTTACGTCCAGGTGTAAGGAAAAATAGGTTAAATTTTCGGGATTTCGATTCAATGACTCATTCAAATATCACATATTAAAATTCACTTTTAATTATAAAATCTTTAAATGGGATTACAAATAAAATACACTTCTTATTTAAACGCGTTTACAAAAAGGTTACAAGTCTACAGTAGTATATGTAAATGGTACCTCACGGGTATAGGCGTCAATCAGTGGCGGCAGGTATAGCAGTCCCAGACGGCAAAATCTGTTCTAAAAGAGTTCTTTTTATTTTCGTCATTGTAATCGGAATCAGTTTTAAAAGAATAATTAAAGTATACCATAAGAGTTCATGCTATGTCCGCTATTTCGATCATTACGAGTTCTTAAACTGTTCTTTACGATTTTTTCTCGCGATATATCGCAAAAATACTATTAACGAAGTTATAATAGCATTCAGGACTCGTAGAGATTCTTAATAGAGCTCGTTATGGAGTCGTCATGAAGTCTTCTTTAATGAATTATAATATTCTTGAATAATTTTAAACGAAGTCCTTTAGTGCGACTATTGCGATTTATTGGCTAACAATAAACTACCCTTATTTTTAGCTAAGAATTCATATGTCACGAATTATAATATTCTTGACAAATTCAGAATCAAGTCTTTAGTTTCTAAAGTCCTATTAATTAGATAACAGTGATCTATCCTTAATTTTTAATTAAAAATGAACTCGATAAGAGTAATTTTGATAAATTCTGAATCAAGTGTTTCTCAAGGCCATCAGATCCGGGTGAGTGATTTATCTCAAATTGGTTGTGGTTACTTTTAATACCTCAATGATGAACTTTGTAGAGTTTCAGGATCTAACGCTCTCTCATTCCTGAAATGTTATACCTTAATTTTGGCTGCGACTCCTATTTATCCTAGTGAGACCGATGTAGATAATTTTAAAGCAATGCTTTTTCTCTTAGTAGTTAGTTTCTTATAATAAAATTATATTATTTCTATGCACTTAAACTACTTAATACACAATCTACATTAATTATCTCACTAATAATATAAAAAAATCTATTTTCCATATCTCTTACCAAAGATCGATTTCCAAAAAGTGCAATAAAAAGTTTTTTTGTAAAAATTAATATAGATTGCATGCATAATAAATGCAGATATAAATCATACAAATAATATAACTTTATTATAGGAAACTAGCAAGTGTGAGAGAAAAAGCATGGCTTTGATATTGGCTACATCGGTCACACTAGGATAAATAGAAGTGGCAGCCAAAATTAAGGTAGAATATTTCAGGAATTACAGGAATGAGCGTTAGGTCCTGAAACGCTTCGTAATTCATCGTTGAGGTATTAAGCGTCACCACAACCAATTTGAGATAAATCCCTCACCCGGATCTGATGGCCTCTCCTTGTTAGTGTTAAAATAATATATTTTGATACAGGTATTATTAGATTAAATGCACCACAGTATATAATAAATATGATCTCAGATCGCTTGTAAAGCACCGTAGCCAAATACGAGGGTGGCTAAGGAGCGATCTGGGTATTTTTTTACCTTCCATGTAGCGTATACTATTTAATCTCTTTTTTTTTTGTTTATTTATTTAAGCAAATATAACTTCAAGAAGGTTATTTATCTTAATTCTACAGTTAAATGAGTAATAGATCTAGGTCATAAAATTACTTAGTTATTTTCAAAGAACTCTTTCCGAACACTTTACGAGCTCTTCATGAATCCTTTCTTACTTAAAATAATGTACTAAAATTAGCGTTCTTGTAGAATTCCTTATACTCATTAGAAAGTATTCTATACGAGTACTGTATGAACTCATCCTGACCTCTTAACGAATTACGGTTAGCAAGAATATATTCATAAATAAATGTCATGAGAGTTCCAAAAGAACACATAGAGTACACTTTACGAACATTTCGTAGTATTTGTAAATCCTGCGCCAAAGAAATCCATAAGTATACTTTATGTTCTCTGCATATGAGTACATACAGATCTTATTTATCGTTCTCCATTAATACATTATTAAAGAGAGAGATTCTTTACCAATTATACTATTATTCTATATAAGCAGAAAAACGGACATACCCTGATCACTTCAAGAATTTTATATGATTAGGTTTCGATCAAAATATAAACGGAAAAAGCATACTTAATCAATTTGTAATGAATGTTTCTTAATGAGTATTCATTAAGAACTCTTTGATAATTCTTAGAAAAGAATTCTTAAACTATTCAACCCGATTATCTTTGCCGCCTGGGAGTTTCTCTCCGAAGCGCAGATAACGGCCCCCCTAGATGTCGCTCGGCGTGAGTCAGTGTTGCGGCTCTCTCTCTCTCTCTCTCTCTCTCTCTGTCTCGTTGTCCTCGTAGAAATAGCAGCCCTCCTTATTGCGTAGGTGGTTCAGCCGTTGGGCCTGGTTTTAGAATCTCAGCTGCTATTTCTTGTCGTCTCGTATTCTTCTTTAAGTTTGCGGCGGATACTGGCGCTTGGCTTAGGCTTGGCCAAGCTTCTTCTTGCATGAAGGATTCTAAGTCTCGCGTACAGATTTTCCACGGCCTACCGTGACGTACCACGAAGGTTTGACGACTGAACTGGTATCCTTTAGCAAGGGTTTTTATACTCGTATTCCATCCCCTCCAATCTGTAAATTTCCGAATTTTCGTTGATTGATCTAACGAAAGAATTTTCGGTAACTAGGTAATTAGTGAGCGACTCTTATAAAAATGCTCTTTGTGGCTCGAGTTTTACTACTGTTTGCACTTTTCCATTGATCGATTTATTGTCCTCATTTGTATGTTTATTGCCTGATGCTTTCCGCGCCGTACTATAATCCTTCTATATTGAGGAACCGCCAAAGTCTATCACTGCATACCCAGGTAATAAAAGACGACTCATTAGTACTAGACTCCTTTGTAGACATTCTTTCGACTTTAAAAGTCCGACGATACGCATAAATTTTATCATCGAATGTGTGTTCTTCACCAATCAATTTTACCCATTGCCCCAGGGTCTCGCGTTTTAATCTTGAGGTAGGGTGTTTATCTTTACGACGGCACCGGCGCCTAATTGACTGGTCCCCTTCCGCCTACTCGATGTCTAGCGTAGTAACACTTCTCGGTTACCTGTATTTAGATCTTTTGTTCGATTTCAAATTATTTCGTTTTCCCATATATATGTAAGCCTCGATTTTGTTAATCCTTTACCGTATGTAGCAAATTTGCTACATTCACTAAGCATCGATAAAAATTTATTAAATGAATAAAATACGTTGTGTTACATAAAAGATCCTTAAAAGTATGCCAAATGCAACCTGTAGACATATTTCTTTCTTTGAAATTTTTTTTTATTGTTTTGTTATAACATTAAAATAAATAATAATTTTTCAAATTTATTATGTTTGACAAAATGTCAAATTTTTTTTTTAAATAAAATTAGGCATAACATTTTTTTTATTTATTAATGTTTAATCTCCTTAAATAGAGTCCAAATAATGTAGTTATTGTGTATTTAGTATTTATTTCAATAATTATAAAGAACTATGATTTTTGAAAATTGAATGTAGCATATTTTCTACAATGGGCCTTTAAGGTATAAAATTAAGAAAACTGTTTTTTATTGAGCGACACGTTGCGAATTTCTCAGAACTAAATTATAGCTTTTTCATATATTAAATTATTTATTATTTATTATATTGTTAAAAGTAGTGTAAAATTAGAAATTTATTACTTTAATTATATTGCTATTGTGATTTTGTGTTATTTTTCTACATTTATAAATTAATATTTATATACTCTATTGTAACATGTTTTTATAACAGAAATATAGCTTTCGTATGATTAAATTTACATAAACATTGTTTTCATACATTTATACCCTAAATGCCCAATGTAGCAAATTTGCTACCTATGAAAAAATGCTTTGTGTTGTAAAAAAAAATTATAGGTTCAAGAAGTCTCATAGACAATTATTATCAATAATATTCAAGAAAAAATTTATTTTTTTAATGACAACAGGGCTTCGGTCTTAAAGGGTTAATGAACCTGACGTAATTCTCGTAAGTTTTTAAACTTATACTCTAGGCTAACCTGTTCTTCGAGTTTGATACGTCATGATAAAGTTCAATTTCCTCCCTATGCACTCCCTATTTTGTTTCTCGTAAACCCTTTGTCACGACGTAACACCTCCCTACCTATTCTAGAACGAAAAAGAGCGTCGTTCGTACATAAAAATAATTCGCACTTAATATTCGTTTATTATTATCATTTTTTCTCTCTTTTTTTGTTATTGTGTATTTTAACAAGTTTGTGAGTGTCTTAATGTTATAATTTATATAACTCTAGATTAAATACAGAGTAATTGTTACTGATGAATTTCTCGTAAAAGTTAAGTAAACATAAAGTTTTCTTATAATAAGGTTTAAAAATAATTATATCTAAAAAGTAATATGATGAAAATTGCTAAAAATTGCAAAGAAATGTCTATTAACATATTTGGTATGATACTGTATGTTATTAAAATTTTTATACAATAATGTTCGTACCGCTTAATAATTTTACATAGTAACCAGATTTTCCACTCAAAAATTATTCACTATTATTGTTTTTTCTCTTACTAAAAGTATTATTAATAACATGTTTAATCAAGAAAGTAAAAATTTTTTTGTAAAAGACCAGCATAATATGGTTTTTTGAAATCAGTAATATAGTTATTAAATATTGTATATTCAAAATTTACAGCAAAGGTTACTAAAATTAGGTCCGTTTGTTTATTCTATGTTTTGGTGGAAAATGTGAATTTTCCGACCCCCTCCCCCGCCGTGGGAGTTTCCCTTTTTACCTATTTTTTCTCTCTTCCCTGGTCCTTAACACTGAGGGTTTTCGTCCTCTAAGTCATTAGTATCTTTTTGTCTGTCGCCATGAGTTGTTCTGGTTGTGAGTTGATTTCTTCTCGATCACCTTCGTAAGGGCTATGCAACCGGTCGTCTGACCACGGCGCAAGTCCTAGATGTTATGGCTTTCCCAAAACCGCCGGTTCCTACCGACACACTGGCGTCTACACTGTTAGCTGTGTCTACTGCTTCGGAATCATTCTCGCCAATCCGTATGAAGCAGCCTGCATCTCTGACAGAATCCTACTAGTAAGTATTTATTTCTTGCATCCTTGTTTTTTTGTTTTTTTTTAATTATTATTATTCTTATTATTTATATATTCTATTTTCTTTTAGCGTTCCATTATCTTCTCTTAGTGATCCGTACGTATTTTATTAATATGTTATTATTATTATATATATTATTTTTTTCTAAAAGAAAATTTCTTCTAGGCGTTATAGTCCGACGCCGTCCGCCATTATTGATGAGCCCGACCAGCCATCGGTTTCTTATGAATCACCGTCGACTATCCCCACCTCTTCCAGATCGTTTATTTAGCCCATCCGTATGGGACAGCCTGCGTCTCCGACAGAAGATTATTAGTATGCATTTACTGTTTGCATCTCTTTTTTTGATGTTCCTTTTTTATTATCTCCCTATATTATATAGTTATAAGGTCAAAATCTAAGATTATCCCATCCTCCCCCCTCCTCCCCTCCTACCCCCTCCTCCCCCCTCCTCAGTGATATTCCTCAACCCATCCTCAGTAACATCCTCATTATTGAACCCCTCCTTAGCCCCTCCTCAATTTGTATGAAATTGTAATTTTAGCTCCAAAAAATGTGGATAAAAAATTTACAATAAATTTCTTAATCGTATAGCGATAAAGTCTACGGTATATTGAGTCATTCTTACTAATTGTTCCATCTGGGATTCGAGTTACTGAGAGTTAATGGAAATTATAAAAATAGGTATACTGTGACAAAATTTTAAATGTATGTCATTAAAGAAAAATAAAAAAATTTCAGAAAATGATATCGAATTTAAATTTTGGCTTTTAAATGTAGGCAATGGAAGTTTTTTTACCAAAATATGATCGAGAAAGTAAAGTAACAAAAATCCCAAAAACAATTATACAAACGAAAATATTATAGATGAAATTTTTTGATACTTAAAAATATGAAAAATCAACCTTTTTATGAAAGTGTAATTTTAACTTCAAAATCATAGATACAATCGTATACCGATGCAGTCTATGAAATATTTAATCATTGACATAGCAGAAAACAATAGTAATAAGCATTTAGTGCTTAATTTAATAATTTAATTTTAAATTGATATAATTGTTTTAAAATAAAAAGTTCTCTGATCGGCCGAGAATTTGCAGGAGCGCGCGCGTTTGCGTTCGCACGCGGCACTCGGCTCGGAGCACTCCCCTACTGAAAATGGGTGCGTAACTTTTTAACTTTTTTTAAGGGTCCAGATGATAAAAATATTTACAACGGTCAATCCAATTTCTTTCTTTGGTTCTTGTATTCCCTTTAATAGCTTGTTGAGTGACTTTCTATAGTCTATAGATACTTATATGTTCAAAATTTGTTGCCTATGGACCCTTCGTATAAAAAAATGAACAAGGAAAGTATTCAGTTGATATTTTGTACAAAAAATCACTTGTCAAGAATAAAAATATATATACACATACAGGGTGTTCAAAAATGAACTGGCACGACCAGTATAACCCTGTTCAGAAGAATATTTTAAGCACTTTTTCGCTTTTGGCATTTTTCGATATTATGGCTAATTATTGAGTTATCGTTAATTAAAAACTCTGATAATTAGCCAATCAGCGCGCGGACGGGCGCTGGTGGGCGGCGCTTTTCCCAGCGGGGAGAGCGGCTTGGGCAGGGCGTTGCCTCACAAGCCTCCCCACTTCGCGGGCCCATCGGCGCACGGACACGCACTCATGGCGATGCCGCGCGAGTGTGTGTTCAAATATTCAGTGTTGGTTAAAGGTTTGTTATTAGATGGCTCGGTTTCATTTAGGAATTCCACTAAAATGTATAAATCGTTGCTCACCGAGCATAATTTAACTTCTTTTTTTATTTTTGCCATTGCTGACCAAAAAGAGCAAAATGCGTGGGCATTAATGTAATTTACGTAAGTTTATGTGGTACCTCACAAAACACTCGCGAAATTCGACAATTTATATCAACAGGAAATGGTCCAAAACGCGTTAAAACATGGTTCTACAAAAATAATTTTTTTCAAGAACTTAGAAATATTTTAGGTGATGGACTTAGTTTTTTTTCTACCATAGTCAGATGACGTTTTGGCGTGACTTATCACCTGATTTATCACCTGACATATTACTTGACTTATCACGTGAATTTTTGCAGTAGGGAACTATAATCACTTGTCGAAGTAACAATAATATTCATTGGAAAAAAGACTTTCCCATTCATTTGAAGTACAAGTACAATGGTATTATATAATACACAGTTTGTAATATTATTTTTCTTTCTAATGGTTTATTGGAGATTCTTGGTCGTATAAATAACGTTATTCCGCACAGGGAATTCTCTTTGCAAAAATGACGTCATTGTGCAAACTTCCTTGAATTTTGGAAAATGACGTTTTTGTACGGACCTACGTGCATTGCGAAAATAACGTTATTTTTTGCTTCAGCGGACCAAAAGAAAATTACGTTAATGGCCACTACAAAACTAGGAAAAATGACGTTATTTACTAAGTATGCTGTATATTACGTTATAATCCGTTCAACATTTCTACAGAAAAAATGATGTTCTTCGTATCTACACTTCATTAACGAATAACGTCATTTCATGTGCGGATTTAAATTCTAGAAATAACATCATTGTTCAAGCAAAATACCCCACAATGCTGAAAATAACGTTATTTTATAGCGGAAAATAGTCTTGTGCGATGACGTTATTCTGCAAAGGTAATTCACTTTGCAAAAATGACGTCATTGTGCAAACTTCCTTGAATTTTGGAAAATGACGTTTTTAGTACGGACCTACGTGCATTGCGAAAATAACGTTATTTTTTGCTTCAGCGGACCAAAAGAAAATTACGTTAATGGCCACTACAAAACTAGGAAAAATGACGTTATTTACTAAGCATGCTGTATATTGCAGAAATAACGTTACAATCCGTACAACATTTTTTATGGTTAAAATGACGTTCTTCGTATCTACACTTCATTAACGAATAACGTCATTTGATGTGCGGATTTAAGATCTAGAAATAACGTCATTGTTCAAGCCAAATACCCCACAAAGCTGAAAATTACGTTATTTCATAGCGAAAAATAACGTTAAAATAGAGTTTTCTACTGTAATCGGAAAATAACGTTATTGAATAACGTTAAAAAAGGTCCAAAATTGTAGCCTCAGCAATAACGTTATTAATGACGTCATATTATAACGTCATTTTATAATGTCATTTTTAGCGATAGGGCTGGCATCAGCTGTCTAGGAGGCAGACAGGTACGTGAGTGCGCGGGACGCGCTCGCATCCAGCACGCGAGTACAAGAAGCGAGAGTGTAGGTGTACTCTCGTATTGTATACGGGCCGCACTATGGGATAAAATGAAGTATTTTGTCTTAAAATCGTAGGTCTCGCGATTGGATCAACCTAGATCGATGAAAATTTTTACAGGGGTAGTTGATGCAATTAATAATAAGGGAAAAATGTTATGAAGAGGTGAAGGTCGTAGCTTCACCTTTAAAAAAAATTTTAAACTTGTCCGTTTCGTAAAAAAAATTAGTTTCTGTTAGATAAATATTTTTTATGCTAAAATATCATATATTGTAGGTTTTTTTTTTATAAATTTATACATTATTTTCAACTTTTAGCCCAACCATTTGTACATAAATATAATTTTTTATACCTTATAGAGAAATCTGTATATATGCAGTGCAATAAAATATGTATTTATTTAATTATATTTATATGTATGCGTTTGCTTGTCTGTGTATATAATATACATATATAAGTATTGAAAACATATAATATACACAGATAACATATATATATCTCCCTATATTATATAGTTATAAGGTCAAAACCAAAGATTATCACCCTCCTCCCCCCTCCTCCCCCCTCCTACCCGCTCCTCCACCCCTCCTCATTCAACATTTCCTCTCCTCATTTTTTTCATTAATTTATGTTATATTTATCATCTTAATGATAATTTTTCATATATTTAAAAAATATTCCTGCTCCTATTTAACTATCCTCCCCCTCCTCCCCGCTACTCCCGCTCCTCCCCCTCCTCCCCCCCTCCTCCCCCCTCCTCCCCCCTCCTCAGTGATATTCCTCAACCCCTCCTCAGGAACATCCTCAATATTGAACCCCTCCTCAATATTAAAATAATTATGAAAAATAGGTATACTGCGACAAAATTTTAAATGTATCTTATTAAAGAAAAATAAAATAATTTCGGAAAATGATATCGAATTTAAATTTTGGCTTTTAAATGTAGCCAATGGCAATTTTTTATCAAACTATGATCGATAAAGTAAAGTAACAAAAATCCCAAAATCAATTATACAAACGAAAATATTATAGATGAAATTTTGGATAGTTAAAGATATGAAAAATCGACATTAAGTTTCATATTGTATACAGGTAAAAAAATGAGAAAAATGCAACGATTATTTTCTAGAATTCGCCTATATCACAAAATGGGGGGTGGACGAGCGGAGCGAGTAGGGGGGAGACCTAGTATATATATATGTTTATATATACAGGGTGTCAATTAAGTCCCGGGACGGCTGAATATTTTCAGAGGTAAAGTAATTCTGATAAAGATCAAGGTCATTTCTTAAGTAACTTTCAACGAGGAATCTAATGGTGACATTCACTTTGACCTTGGACTTGACCTTGAAGGTTATTTCGAGGTCAACTGTTTTTTTTTAAATAGGAACCCCCATTTTTAAGACTGGTAATCGATAGAGCGGGAAATTTTACATTCAGATACGTAATTAAGTCAGAGCTGGTGTTTGAACTTGAGGGTTACTCCAAGGTTATTTACACTCCAGCAAGGTTCTTAGATACCTCTGAATATTTTTGCAAGCGGTAAAGCTATTCCTCGTGTAACTTTCAACGAGGAACTCAATGGTGACCTTATACTTGACCTTGGACGTGACCTTCAAGGTTATTTCAAGGACACCTATTGTTTTTAATGGAAATCTTCATTTTTTACACTGGCAATCGATAGAGTGGGAAATTTCTTTTCGAAAATAGTATTTGACGTGATCTTTAGAAGGTCAAATCAAGGTCAATTTTGGATAAACTGTCAAAACATTGTCGTATTCAAACTTTAGAGGATTTATGAAAGACTAAATGTTTGAAAAAGTTTTGAAACCAACAACATCGACCACCTTGACTTTGAGATCAGCCGTTGAGTCGTTGTTTCTGGGTAACGCTAAAAGTAAGAATAAGGGCGATAGTAAGGTTATTAATTTAATTTAATGTGCAAAGCTGATCTCAAAGTCAAGGTGGTCGATGTTGTTGGTTTCAAAACTTTTTCAAACATTTAGTCTTTCATAAATCCTCTAAAGTTTGAATACGACAATATTTTGACAGTTTATCCAAAATTGACCTTGATTTGACCTTCTAAAGATCACGTCAAATACTATTTTCGAAAAGAAATTTCCCACTCTATCGATTGCCAGTGTAAAAAATGAAGATTTCCATTAAAAACAATAGGTGTCCTTGAAATAACCTTGAAGGTCACGTCCAAGGTCAAGTATAAGGTCACCATTGAGTTCCTCGTTGAAAGTTACACGAGGAATAGCTTTACCGCTTGCAAAAATATTCAGAGGTATCTAAGAACCTTGCTGGAGTGTAAATAACCTTGGAGTAACCCTCAAGTTCAAACACCAGCTCTGACTTAATTACGTATCTGAATGTAAAATTTCCCGCTCTATCGATTACCAGTCTTAAAAATGGGGGTTCCTATTTAAAAAAAAACAGTTGACCTCGAAATAACCTTCAAGGTCAAGTCCAAGGTCAAAGTGAATGTCACCATTAGATTCCTCGTTGAAAGTTACTTAAGAAATGACCTTGATCTTTATCAGAATTACTTTACCTCTGAAAATATTCAGCCGTCCCGGGACTTAATTGACACCCTGTATATGTTATCTGTGTATATTATATGTTTTCAATACTTATATATGTATATTATATTCACAGATAAACAAACGCATACATATAAATATAATTAAATAAATACATATTTTATTGCACTGCATATATATAGATTTTTCTATAAGGTATAAAAAATTATATTTATGTACAAATGGTTGGGCTAAAAGTTGAAAATAATGTTTAAATTTATAAAAAAACCCTACAATATATGATATTTTAACATAAAAAATATTTATCTAACAGAAACTAATTTTTTTTACGAAACGGACAAGTTTAAATTTTTTTTTAAAGGTGAAGCTACGACCTTCACCTCTTCATAACATTTTTCCCTCATTATTAATTACATCAACTACCCCTGTAAAAATTTTCATCGATCTAGACTGATCCAATCGCGAGACCTACGATTTTGAGACAAAATACTTCATTTTATCCCATAGTGGGCCACGGCGACGTATGTTCGCCGTCGGGTTCACGCACACACCCCGAGGTAAGACCTCGCGGGGCACTCGTGTGTGTTCCATTGCACTGTGTCTCGCGGAGAATATAGTCTCCTCCGCGAGACAAATAGGAAGTACAGTTCCGTTACAACTGGCGCCGAATAACTTGTACACCGGAGGGAAGGACCGCGGCACGACGAACTTTAGATTTTATTGAATTTATAAATCGGGTTAACGACCGAGACGGTAATCCAAAAGCAGCGTAAGCTTCGCCAGCCGACCACTAACTGGCGACGCGCTTTTTCACAGGAAGTAAAAAAGCCGCCAAAATTTTAATTTATTTTAAATTCTAGGGATCGCGTGTGCGCGCAATTAAGGCGAAAAATTGATTTATTTTTTTTTTAGTAAACGGGGAGGGAAAATTAGGGTTTTTTCCCCATGTAGAGTTAGGTGGAGCGAGGGAATCGCGCGTTGCGGCGAACGCTCCTTCAAGCGGACCCGCAACTGCCGCAACGAGAGACGATGACGCCGTCATGGACCTCCAAACACACTAACACCCATCGAACACCAATACACACACGACACGCACATACACACCACTGCACACGGCGAGGTTCGTGAGGACGCGGGTACGCGAGGAAGCGCGAACTTAGGCGGAGATACGAGCCGGTCGGAGTTCGGCAACGTCCATACCTTTAAGGACAAAATAACTTGTATTTACAATTAAAGAACTGTACAGCTGTAGAGCGGTAGAGATGAGCAGGATTTTGAGCAATTAAGCCTTTATGGTGAAATACAAATGATGCGATTCAAGAAGGGGATGAGCAGGTCGAAAATAACAACTTCTTGAAACGAAAGAGAGAGGACGTAGATAGCGCGAGCGCCAGTGCCGGGACGCTATCTTTTGGCGCGAAGACGCCCGAGCACGCGCGCGTGTTAATGCAGCGCCAGTCGACTCTGTAGAGTAGCGACGCGCATGAGCTCGGTAGATAACTAGGGGGGCGCGCGCGATTCACATAGGCAAATATCCTGTACAAAGATGTGGTTATTTCTTTAATAGTTTTAATATGCTCTTCTTTAATTTCCGGAAGTTGATTGGTATTTCGCCAAATTAAATTACTCTTAACGAGTGGATTGCTGGTTGATAATTTAAGAGTTGCTGGTTTTAAATTAACTTTTGTTTGTTTATTTATTGATTTTGTTTGATCAAAGTTTTCAGTATCTTCTACGTTAATCTCAGTTAACGATACGTCGAAAATTTCTGTTTCAAGGGTTTTTATACTCGTCTTCCATCCCCTCCAATCTGTAAATTTCCGAATTTTCGTTGATTGATCTAACGAAAGAATTTTCGGTAACTAGGTAATTAGTGAGCCACTCTTATAAAAATGCTCTTTGTGGTTCGAGTTTTACTACCGTTTGCACTTTTCCGTTGATCGATTTATTGTCCTCATTTGTATGTTTATTGCCTGATGCTTTCCGCGCCGCACTACAATCCATCTATATTGAGGAACCGCCAAAGTCTATCACTGCACACCCAGGTAATAAAAGAGGACTCATTAGTACTAAACTCCTTTGTAGACCTTCTTTCTACTTTAAAAGTCCGACGTTACGCATAAATTTTATCATCGAATGTGTGTTCTTCACCAATCAATTTTGCACATTGCCCCAGCGACTCGCGTTTTAATCTTGAGGTAGGGTGTTTATCTTTGCGCCGGTGCCGTCATATAATTGACTGGTCCCATTCCGCCTACTCGATGTTTAGCGTAGTAACCCTTCTCGGTTACCTGTTTTTAGATCTTTTGTTCGATTGCAAATTATTTCATTTTCCCGAATGTATGGAAGCCTCGATTTTATTAATGGACCTGACGAAATTCTTGTAAGCTTTTAAACTGATATTCTAGGCTAACCTGTTCTTCGAGTTTGGTACGTCGTGATAAAGTTCAATGATCACTCTCTATTTTGTTTCACGTAAACCCTTTTTAACGACGTAACACTAGCGCATATATGTATGTGTAAAATAATACTCAATATTTTGATTAAGTTGGGTTTAAACCTATAGATTCTTTATTTTTAGTTAAAACATAATAAGTATAATATTAAATGAATGATGTTACTAAAATTATTTGATTATTAACAATTATTTAAAAATTGAGCCTACGATGTTTTTAAGGTCTATGAGAGAGAAAGAGTTTGTGCAGAGAGGGTCGGGGAGAGATTTATGGGCGGGAACCTTCACGGGAACTATTATGTTTTTGTCTGTTCATTTGATTTATTAGTGTGTAAATGTATCGACACTCCAACATAGTATGTTATTACCCCCCTTATATGCGTGAAAGAATTTGGTGGTAGTGTCCGTACATTAGTTTACATTTTTTTATTTGTTACGGATTTTTATACTCGTGTAATCCTTCTTCCTTATGTTCGCGGGGGTTCGTTGGTGTTGCTCCAAAAATACCGAAATACGCGAGATGATTGAGGATGGGACTAAGGCTATTAAATAAATACTTATGGATACGTGGATACTTCGCTCCTTTATTGATTTATTGTCGCCTCGAGGGAGAGATGGCTTTCGTGTTCGTCGGACAGCGTGACGCCGTGGAATTGTTGCGACTGTCAGAGTAACGTGCGGAACGTCGCGATCGTCAGAACCGATTGGGAGCGCGATGGGGTCGCGCCTCCTTAAATACCTCCTTAATTATCTGAAGTAGGGGAAGCGAGCTACTTCCGCGCCCAGAGGTTTTGCCAGTTTCTTGCGAAACACACAAATTCCTCTGCGTTAGCGTTCCGGATTCTGAAAGTCCATTGCACCCAATCGCGCATCGTCAGGAGCCGTAACATTATTATTGCTTTATTTTAACCAACTTTAAGTTTCAGCTCAATGTCCCTCAAACCGGATTTTCGTTAGTGAAGGGCTTGAGAGCCAGTCGATATAATTCGGTGGTAACATTTTCTTTCTCGTATTAGTATGGTTATGCGAATCAACCGACAAGGTCAGATTAGGGAGAGGGGAGTTATGAGAAAGAGTTTGTAGAGAGAAGGTTGGCTGGATTACAGCAGGCCGAGCGAGTATCATAGTTGTGCGCGTGTTATGGGCGTTTGTAGGTTTCCTTTGCTGGATGGCTGGTATAGATCCTGAGGCGTGAAGCATAGTAGGGCGGTCGGTGGCGGTTCGTCCCACAACAGATGGTGTAACTCTGTGCCGAGAGCAAGCTGATATCCAGAGCACAATCACCCCATTGAGGGTGATAGGGTGACAGCAGAGTTCCCGGGCGAAAGGCTCACGTTGCCTTCTTTGTTCACTTCCTTCCGGCAGTCACTCCTCACAGTATTGAACACCGAAACAATAAATCCCCGAGTTTTCCATCCAGTGCGTCTGTCCCGAAGGGCATCTCGAGAATCTCTCTCAAGCTTCCAGCATGTCCGGCGCGCGGGAGCGCCAATCATCTAACCTTTTTTCTCCGTAATACGCATTGAAAAGAACATGTAAATAAATTTTCAGAGAAAAAAAGAAATTATGACCGTGCGATGTCAGAGAACCGACCATATAGACGATTTTAAAAATCAAATCGTTCGAACTGGCGATCACTTGGTTAAACCCCGCTTACCGTTGCCAGCTCGAGCATTGATCAGATCATTATCGTAACTTTTAATCAGCAAAAATAAATCCTCTTCTAATTTTTTTTTTTTATTAAGCATTTAAAACCTTATCGAGGTTATTTCAGCTTCAAAAGTGATTATGCATTAAATTTACAAATTATATTTGTTTAAAAATAAGTATATTTGTTTACAATCTTCTATATTTGGCGTAGATATTAACGCAGCGGTATTTTTTTGAAGGTTTGAGTATTTTATAAAACTAATAAATGCTTTTCTTTCTTTAGCGTGAATAGGGCATTGCCATTAAACGTGGTTAATGTCCTCATTTTCCTATCCGTATTTACATTTTGGATCGTCGACGATGTGGATACGAAAGAGATTTCCTGCAAGGTTGTAATGGTCTGCTCTGATTCTATTAAGTGTAGTCATTAAATTACGAGATAGGTTTTTCTTAGCGTACCAGGGCTTGTTGCTTTCCTTGTGATAAGTTCTGAAGTAGTTTTGGCGTATACTTAAGCTTTGTTCTTTGATAATTTTAGTTGTGTGTTAGAGTGAGTCTGATTTGAAAAGAGGAATTAGGTCGATGTATTTTGCTTCCATCGGTGTAAAAATCATAGGCATTGTTTTCATTTATTAGGTTTTTAATCGTAGTATTTGGGGTGGCAGATTCTCTTCAGGAAAGACCAAAGGCAGTGTTGTAGGGAATAAATGTGGTGAAGATATCGTAACTATGTAGAGATTTTGTTTTTCTAGTTCTTGGCGAGGACTGAGTTCACGAGACTATTGATACAAGAGCGGAGGAAACTCTTTTTCTTTCCTTTGTGTTTTTTACTTATGTTGAAATAACTCTTGATCAATTTACTAGTGAGAGAATCAGAGGCTAAGGATTTAATTACAAATGTTTTGCAGAAAAATATGGCACGATCTTTGAGCAACGTGAGCTTGGATTCTCCAAGTATAATGTTTGTAGGAGTGCTTTTCCTGTATCTTAAGGCAGACCTAATTGCCGCGTATTGCATTTTTTCGAATTTGACTACGGTGCTTTTTCGGTTTGATAGGAAGATGTAACAGTCATAGTTAAATATGGATCGTGAAAAACTTTTATATAGACTAGTGAGTGTTTCGGGGTCAGATCCTCAGGAGGTTCCGCTAAGATATTTTATAATATTTAGAGCTCGAAACATTTTTTGTGAACTGACTGAGATTGCTCTAAAAAGGAATGTTTGTAATGAAAAGTTATACCTAAAAATCTCGCACTTTCGCAGGATTTTATTTCCTGTTTTTCAATGTTTATAAATAAATTACCGGGCTAAATTTTTAGGTTGTTAAAGTGTACAAATTTGTTTTTTCTAACAGTGAGGGTGAGATCTAAGTCCTTTAAATTTTCATTTATTTTTCTAACTGCGTTTTTCAAAGCTTTTCCTCTCTCTTAATGTTACAACATTTAAGATATGAGCAAATCCACAGAACCTTTGATTTTTGTCAAAATGCAATTTGATTTTTTATTTTAAGGCACACTTGTAAAACCTCTTTGGACACGTTACAGGTAGACTATAACTGAAGAATGTACTCGCGTTACTCATTTTATCAAACCCTCAAAAAGTTAATAAAACATATTTAAAAAATAAATCATGTTATCGCAACCCCACAAAAATATTATTTTTACCACTCCAACCTCAAATAAGCATGTTTGCATGCGTTTTGCTCGGCCTAAAAACGTCTCCGGATGCAAATAATCCATTTCCGCACCGGTATAAAAATGTAATATTTATGTGCAATAGACCATATGTGTACTTTTTAAGTATCACCGAATCACCGACGCTTGGGCGGAGCGATGGAGATGCGATTGGTAGATTTCCACAATGAAAATGTTCAAATTACACGCTGATTTAGGAAATAAAAAGTAAAAACCAAGCGGTGCCACCGAAAAAACATGATTTCAAAAAAAAGTTACGTATGCAGGTGTACAGAAATTTCGACTCATAGTTTACTTAATTTTGATAGCACATAAATTTTGAACACGAGTCACGGACGTTTCGTCGCAGGACATTTCATCGTCGGTCGTTTCTTGGCGGACTTTCCATCGCAAGGACATTTAATCGCACGCACTTTTCAAGACAAACATGGAATTTTCATTGCATGAACGTACCCAATAACCCAAATACCCAATGGCCCAATCATCGTACGGACTTCTCATCGCAGGGACTTTTCATTCCATGGACTTTTCATCGCACCGGTACTTTGAGGGGCCTTATATACACGGTGTATCTGAATCTTCTGACGATATTATACCGCTGGAATCGTCGTGACGAGCTGTACATGGAAGAAATAATGGAAAAATTTAATGTTCATCCTACAAATAGTTATTAACTATTGAAGGTGACCAATCCTGGCGCACCATTAGCCGGAAGAATGTGCGATGTTGCCATGTCTTGTTGGTATAAATATAAATATTGACATGTCAACATAAACAAATTATCGACCGCACGGTCAGAGCTTAGTCGCTATCAAAACTACAGACTTTCCACCAAACCATGGATATTTACGGGCGGCCAAGTTAGGGTTTCAGCGATCACTGTACCGCTTGAAATAAAAATTTCTAAAATCATGGCATGAGGCCGCCACGCTTAAAACCATGTTGCTTTGGTGGAACATGGCTTTCCACCAAACCCTGCACATTCTCGGGCGGCCTCGGTAGGGTTTCAGCGATTACTGGCCCGATCAAGGAAATCAAAACTTTTAAAATTATGCCACGAGGCCGCCACACTTAAAATCATGTTGCTTTGGTGGAAAATGACTTTCCACCAAGCCATGCACATTCACCAGCTGCCTCGCTTACGTTTCAGCAAACACTGGCTCGCTTAAAAAAAATAATAATTTTTAAAATCATAACATGAGACCGCCACGCTTAAAACCATGTTACTTTGGTGGAAAATAACTTTCCACCAAACCATGCACATTCACGGGCGGCCTCGGTAGGGTTTCAGCGATTACTGGCCCGATCAAGGAAATCAAAACGTTTAAAATTATGCCACGAGGCCGCCGCACTTAAAACCATGTTACTTTGGTGGAAAATAACTTTCCACCAAGCCATGCACACACAGCGGCCTCGCTATAGTGTTTCAGCGTTTCCTGGTCTGCCTAGCAAATATAATATTTTTAAAATCATAACACGAGGCCGCCACGCTTAAAACTATGTTGCTTTGGTGGAACATGGCTTTCCACTAGGCCATGGATATTTACGGGCGGCCCCGCTAGTTTCCACCAAAGTAACATGGTTTTAAGTGTGGCGGCCTCATGCCATGATTTTAAAAAAATTTATTTTCTTAATCGGATCAGTGTACGCTGAAACCCTACCGAGGCCGCCCGTGAATGTGCATGGCTTGGTGGAAAGTTGTTTCCCACCACAGTAACATAGTTTTAAGCGTGGCGGTCTCATGTTATGATATTAAAAATTATTATTTTTTTAGGCGATCCAGTGATCGCTGAAACCCTACCGAGGTCCGTCCATGAATATCCATGGTTTGGTGGAAAGTCATTTTCCATCAAATCAACAAAATTCGAATTGTGGCGGCCTCATGGCATGATTTTAGAAATTTTTATTTCAAGCGGGCCAGTGATCGCTGAAACCCTAACTTGGCCGCCCGTAAATATCCATGGTTTGGTGGAAAGTTATTTTCCACCAAAGTAACATGGTTTTAAGCGTGGCGGTCTCATTTTATAATTTTAAAAATTATTATTTTGTGAAGCGAGCCAGTGTTTGCTGAAACCCTGGCGGTCTCATTTTATAATTTTAAAAATTATTATTTTGTGAAGCGAGCCAGTGTTTGCTGAAACCCTGTCGAGGCCGCCCGTGATTGTGCATGGCTTGGTGAAAAGTCATTTTCTATCAAATCAACAAAATTGTGGCGGCCTCATGGCATGATTTTAGAAATTTTTATTTCAAGCGGGCAGTGATCGCTGAAACCCTAACTTGGCCGAACGTAAATATCCATGGTTTGGTGGATAGTCATTTTCCACCAAAGCAACCTGGTTTTAAGCGTGGCGGTCTCATGTTATGATTTTAAAAATTATTATTTTGTGAAGCGAGCCAGTGTTTGCTGAAACCCTACCGAGGCCGCCCATGAATATCCATGGGTTGGTGGAAAGTCATTTTCCACCAAAGCAACATGGTTTTAAATGTGTCGGCCTCATGCCATGATTTAAAAAAAATTTATTTTCTTAATCGGGCCAGTGTACGCTGAAACCCTACCGAGGCCGCCCGTGAATGTGCATGGTTTGGTGAAAAGTCATTTTCAACCAAAGTAACATGGTTTTAAGCGTGGCGGTCTCATCTTATGATTTGTGATATAGTATTTCGCCGTCCCCGTACTATTCACTGACGGACCAACGGCTGTTTTTCTGCTCTAGTCGATTGCCCACACTAACCGCAACAAAACTTCCAACCCCTTATCTCAAGCGAAAATCACCAAAACTCACTACTTAAAAAGGGCGCCAGGTGCTCGCGCACCGTGTTGGTCCGATGTCCGGCTGGCTCAGACTCAAGGGTGGTCGTTGACGCACCGAGTCCGGGGATGTCCTCGGCGACTGAGGCAAAACTGCTCCGCAATGCTTCTCCGCTACCGCTGTCGCTGGGGCTAACCGCCGCCCCGTGATCGCTGGAAAACACGCTCCACAAAGCACAAACACTCAAGGGAAAATTCGGGCTGAATCACGCAAATAATCACGCACTCAAATTCACTTAATGCCAATCTATTCAATTATTGGTGTAATACACTTGTTATGGTGTAGTGTCAGTCGCGTCCCAGAGTTCGGATGCGCGAGTGTGTCCGTACCGATCCTACAGCGACTAACTAATTCCACGCTGCTCACCACAAAACAATATAACTCCACCAAACTCCAACAGCTTCCCTATACTAACTTACTTCTAACTACTTATTCACGGCTGAATTTCCGACAAACGAACTCCCTAACTCCTCCTAAAACTACTATCTAATCCAACCAAAAAACTATAGAAAATACTCCGATAAAGACAAGAAAACCGATTGAAAAATGAACTACGTGGCGTCAGTACAAGTACTTCTTCCAGAATGGCGGTTTTTCTTTGCAAAACCGCCGTCCTGTCCGCGTCGCGAATTTTCCCTCTCACTCTAACACATTGCACATATGTTCACGATCGGCGCGCCGGTTCGCGCGTCGATCGCGAACTCACGACGCGAGCGCCCCCACGGACCTGAGGTCGCGCGGAGGTACTACCGCCCTCGCGGAGGCACGACCTGTCGCTCTGGCGGAGGCGAGCACCGGCCATGAGAGCCCCGGCGATCACGAGTCGAACGCGCCCTCTCTCCATACTCTACGACGCATAGGAGCGGAGATCGATCGTTTCTCTCTCGCTCCTATGGCCGCGCGCCTCGCCCTCTCTCACTCGCACCTAGCGCGCCGTCTCTCTCGCTCCGCGCGCTCCCTCTCTCTTCCGACGCGCGCGCTCTCGCTCTGCCGCCGCGCGCTCTCCCGCTCTGCCGCCGCGCGCGCTCTCTCTCCACCGCGCTCTGTCTCTCTCGCGCCTAGCCAGTTTCCGCCGGCCGAGCAACACGTGCTCGACCGGCTCACACGTCTCCGCCTCGGCTCGAGTTTCCCCGCGTACCCGCGTCGTCGCGACCATCGCCGCGTGTAGTGTGGTGTATGTGTGTGTAGTGTGTGGAAGCGTGTACGATGCGTGTCTGTATTTTCTGCGTCCTCGACGGCGTCTTCATGCTTCGCCGCGGCAGTCGCGGGGTCGAGGGAAGATGGCGGCCGCGCTCAGCTGAGCGGCCGTCTCTCGCCTCGGCTGCGTGCACTATCGCGGCACCGTCGGGCTGCCTCCCTCTGCCACACTCTCTTTCGCACTCATCCTCAGCACGGCCTCGAGCACCAGGTAACTCCTCATTCAGTCCTTCGTCTCGTCGAGCCGACCTGCGTAGCATAAATATTGCAGGACCACTCGACAGCGACGAATTCCCTTCCGTCCTCGACATTTTCTACTTATCATAAACTCCCTCACAAACTCCCCCTCCCTAAACGGAACAACAGTGAACGTTGATCAATCCCAAAGTTGTCGCGCAGGAAGGGAATTCGTAACCTCAAGCGTCTCTAATCATTAGCTCGTCTTTACCCCGTCACCACTACATAACCCTCAACAATTCAACATTCACTCCCATCCAACTCATCTTGCTCGTCGCCTCCTTTCCTCCACCTAGTCGCAAAACAAAGAAGAATTAGTATGCCGCCGGAGCGGACTTGTGTCGCGGTCTTCAATGTCGCGGGTCTTCAATGTCGCGGTTCTTCAATGTCGCGGGTCTTCAATGTCGCGGGTCTTCAATGTCGCGGGTCTTCAATGTCGCGGCTCCTCGTTGGGAGGAGAGAGGCAGGGACCTAATGACCCGAGGGGGGGTGGGAACCCCCACTACCGAAGGCCAGACGCATGGCCCACTCCTGGTAGTCCGGTGATATGTCCCGGCAGTTGGCCAGCACCTTCACCAATGTATCTGCCAATGCTGGAAGTGGGGCTGACGCTGGTAGTGAGGCGGTGACTACCGGGGGAGTCTCCACTGCCACTGGCCTCCGCTCCGCTGGTCTGGTCGCGATCGTCCCTTCAGCCCCTACCTCGATCGCCGGCAACGTCCTCTGGAAAGCTGGTCCCGGTTCCGGATCCCTCCGAGTCACCGCCACGCTCTCTCCTCCGTCTCCGTCCGGCCTCTCGTACTTCCGCCCGGGAGTTGAGGCACCATCGGTCCGTCGGGGCCATCCCCATTGGTAGGGATCCCGGGGGGGGCATCGTCCTCCGGGGGTCTGTCTCGATGCCCTAGCCCGTAACCAGGCCCTGCGGGTGGCCGAACACCGCGGGCAGCTGGCCAGGTCCACCCCGCGCCGCCCACAATTATTACAATAAATGTGGCTGGCGGGACGGGGGCACCTCACATTCGAGTGGCCTACCTGCCAGCAGTTGTAACATGCCGCGGCGGCGGGTCCACGGCCCGATCGACGGGCACATAGGGCAGACCCTCAAACATTACGCCCTCCTTCCTGGGCTCCGGCTCCTGTCGGCGCGGTCTCTTTCCTCCTCAAGCTCACGGTCGATGTTCCCCGGGCGGTCTCCTTTCTTCCTCTCGCTGGGCCTCGAGGAGCCTAATGCGCTCCCGAGCTTCGCGGGGTTGATGGCTCCATAGAGCGTCGAGGTTCTTGGGGCTCTGGGGAGCGTCGCGGTTTTTTTGTGCTCCGGAGAGCGTCGCGGTTTTTGTTGCTCCTGAGAGCGTCGCGGGGGTTATCTGTACCCTACCTACCTTCCCCTCCAGCGCACTCCGCAAAAACCTCATTCTCCTCTACACCGCCATTTACCTCGTACCATCTACCGTCGTGTCTTCTCCATCGTCCTTGGACCATATCCACCTGGATGTCCCAGATTTTCCAAAAATCATGCCCAGGATAACCTCTTGTTCCAAGGATGGAATGGCACGGAATACCATTTCTTGGATCATTCCGTCTATCTCCATGTTTACCTTGAGCTTACCCTCGACTCTGGTGGTCGCTCCGCCAACTACTCTTTCACCTCGGTCCTACCTAACAGTTGACACCGCGGGCCTGACTCTACTAACAAATCGCGCCAGATGGGGGGCATCACCAAAACAGAAGATACCGCTAGGGCCGACCGACTGCGACGGACACGGAGGAGGAGGAAAAAAAAGAATGAGGGAGCGGAGCGGGATCGGAAACCAAGCAAAAAAACCGAAAACGAGGGACAGAGGCGGACAGGGGGGGGAAAGAAGGCGAAACCGCGCGGTAGAGTAGAAGCTCAGGTGCGACACCGAAACACAAAGAAGAGGAGCAACAAATAGAAAACGAGAAAGACGAAAAAAAAAGCCGTGAAAAAAAAGAGAGAAATGGGGAAGCAAGAAAAGGAACTAGAAAACGAAGAAGAAAACAGCGATAGAAGAGAAGGAGGAGGGAAGGACGACGTGGAGGGGGAAAAAGGAGAAAGAAGTGAGGGGTAAAAAACTGACCAACAGAAACGCGACAGCTGCGCTCAGCGCTCGAACGCGGGACTTGAAGTCCTGGACTACGGCTGGAAGCGAGCGGCCCCGTTGTCTAGGAGGGGGCCTTGTAATTAAAGAACGAAACATACAGACGCTCCACAGGAAAACGAACGGTAAATAGCGCATCCTTTGCATGCACGCTTTTCTAGCCAACGAAAACAAACCGGCTTAAAACGAAAACGAATCGCTCAACCAATCCTATAATTCAGGATATTCCTTCGACAATATTCACGCATGTCTCAAGCACACTCCATATATCTCGATTTAATGCATCAGTCAATTAATTCATCAGCCACATCCTAACTCGACCGACAAACACAGCCCCCTAAGACTGTCGCTGGAAAAACCAAACTCACAAGTTTCCAAAACACCCTCCACAAACACAACCTTAAAACACCCGTACACGAGACCCGCCATTCCCTGCCACCTTCTCACTTCTTACGCAGGTTTCGCAAGCGCTGGAAACACACCTTCTCCTTGCGTACAGCATCCTTCTGCGGGTCGGGGGATTGTGTTGGGCCTAGCTGAGCCTCTGCTGAGCCCTGCTCAGCCACTCCCCCTCCCAAGCTAGACGTGCCCCCGGTACGTCCAGCTTGACTCCCGGACGTAGCCGTCATCGATGTCGGGCCTGGCAGTCCCCAGGGACGTCCAGCCTGGATACCCAGGATGTACTGCCGCAATCTCTCCTCCGCTGGCGGACGTCGCGCATCGACTTCTGCGTCGTTGGGTGGTCCTCCGGCAACGTCGTTGTGTAGGGTCCTCAAGGCCACGTCAGGTATAACGACCGGCCTGCCTATATTAGGAAGCGTAGTCGTGGCTGATCTACTTGCCTTCTGAACCCCACTCGCAACAGATTGCCGTGTCTCTTCATTTGATCCACCCGTCGCGTCACATTGGTCTTCGTCGTCCTTGTCAACTGCTACCTCTTCATCCTCATTCACTTCTTCCTCAAATTGCTCCACTGTCCTTCCTTCCTTACTCCTTCTGTTGTCGTCGCGATTGCGCCATCCTTTAAGGCTTCGGCCGCAGCATTTGGCCCTGTGTCGGCCCCTGGACATTCCCTGGGCATGGGGAAAATCCTGGCTCTGCTGCTGCACCTGTGCCTGTCTCGCTGGTGCTATCGCGGCCTGCCAAGCCTGCCGCAGCGACGCACATCCAGGGCAGTCTGGAATATTACGCCCTGGGTTCCGCACACCTGGCAAAACAGCCGCGGCAAAGACGGGCACTCATTCCTTCGGTGTCCCGCCTTATTGCACCCGAAGCACACAGTCTGCGGACACCGTCTCGCCGAGTGTCCGCTACCCCACATTGGTAGCATACACCCAGAACTCTCTCGGCTTGCTTTGGCTCCGGCTTTCTTTTGTTGCTCTCCTTGTGCCTGGAATCGCCGCTCAGGCTGCGGCGCTCTTGTCCGTGACTGGTTGCGCAGGTGTCATCAGCACCTGCTCATTACGTCACTGGTACAGTCGCTTGCGTCTGTCTGGGCCATATAGCCGCCGCTGAGGCCTGCGCGGTCAAGGTAAACC